>JAOQGH010000005.1:1280860-1300554 GCA_025769975.1 Gallinago jamesoni
TCCAGCAGAGTGTACAAAATAAACTTCTGCAAGGGCACAATGGGGTGTTTCCCCAGGTTGGGAAATGAGAAGGATTTGTCATTCTATCTTTGTCTCTCCTTTGTTTGACTGTTAGATCGTGCATTAAAATTACACACAGGCTAAGTCAGCCGATGTCTTTTAAATACAGCATATTCTGAGCTGCCTGTGTTGAGTACCATCAGATTTAAAGTGTCTGGCAAGTAAATAAGAACATGAAACTGATGAACCAGAAAATCAAAGGGGTCACATGCTGCGTTTTGTTAGTCAGCCCAGCAGTAAAATACCACAGGATGATGAGATGTTGTCTCCTGATATAAGGCTAAAACTGCATCACTCAACACTATCACAAGAAGGCAGAGAGAAGATTAGTTCTATGCACTGTGTTTATATTTCTCTGCTAAATTGACAACAGTTATTTCAGTTTTGGTTGGGGAACAATATTAAGATCTCTTCCTTTTATTCAGAGATTCAGGCACTTTTCACAATCTATTCTCAGTATGTACCAGTTGCTCAAAAAGTACACTGTACCTCGAGTTATGGAGTGTGGCTCACCGGATCCTGGGTGGTGGGTGTGAGCTTTGAATGCGAAGGACCGATGAGGTGACGTAGTACAAATCTCAACCAATGTCTGGTGAATAAAGGCTTTCAGGTGGTTTTATTTTCCTGGGTTTATGACTTTTATTTTCAAATCCTAACCTTAACTGTGGTTGGTATCGGGGTATAGATTGATAGTGTAAAGGTTTCACTTGTTCTACTCTAAGCTTTATTTGGCAATTTAGATGGTCATCCATTACAAATAAATAAAATAAAAACTTAGGTATATTGTTCAGTTTTCAGCCCTGAAATCCTACCTGCACAGCAGATTATGTTCTCTAAGCACCGTAGAAAGGCATCTCTTTATTCTGATCCTTTGGGGGAAATTTAAGCCTGCAAGATTCTGCTTCTAGCCACTTAAACCAGCAAAGTCATAGTGCCAATAAATTAACTGTGGTGCTGAATTTACAGAATTCTGCCACTCTGCCCTTGTACCCTGAGCTCAAGGACGGGAAAGGAGAGCAGACAGCATCAGATGGCAGAGCAGCAACTTCAGAGGGTCTGTGGATCTGTGATTAGTATCTTTGAATATGTGTATAGTAAGGGTGATGGATAGATGGCTAAGTACCATCTACCTGGTATTATGCCTGGACATAATTACTTGAAGCAGGAAAAGTTTTCTTTCCTGTCATAAAGTACTGTTTCTAGGCAAAAAAGCTATTTGAATGTTTATAAGTGGGTGTTAGGAACGCTTTTGGCCTTAAACACTGGCAAGTTTATCCTGTGTGCAAACATCCTTACTAGAGGCAATGTTTGCTTCAAAATAAACCTCCCACTCTGCCTCGTGTGCAGGCCAAGGGTGGGGATCTGAGGAGTCTGTCTATAGCCACAAACTCTGTGGGAGCTTTTTGAATTGTTGGTATTGAAAAGAGGGTTGATACAAAACCCATAATCATTTTCTGATTTAAGTGGTGCTATTCTGATTTGGTAAATTAATTAATAACCAGAAGAACCCATATCCTTCAGGTTTCCAGCAAGTACTAAATTTTTGAACAGGATTTGCGACTATATACATAAATCTATATGTGTGTATGTATACACACACTTTCCTCTTTTTTTCTTTCATTTTTTTTTGACACCCCTTTTCCCCTCACAGGCTATTCAGGAGATCAGAGATTTGTATATTACGCATTCTTTTGCTTTCCTGAAATTGGGCCAATTTTTTTCCCTTTTCTCTTCTTTCATGTTTCCAGTCACCTGCTTTGGATTTACATTTTTATTTAGAAGAGCTTTCTAGATCTTGCTTAAATGCCTTCTGCTTCCATGTTCCTCTCCAAGAGAATATTCTTCAATGAAGAAAGTTAGTACTGGAAGAATAGCACCAGCTGGGACTGGTGTTTGTTTTCTTCAAATAATATTTAACAGGAATTTAAATCACCAGGTGGATAAGTGCAGAAATGATGGCAATTTGCCTAATTGCAGGAATAGCTTCAGATTTGTCCCCAAGTTTGTTCTGGCATAATTCCTAATTCATTTACCAGCTGGTCAGCCATACCCTTGATTGCTGTTTCTGCAGGTGCCAACTCCATCCCTGCTGCTGGTATCTCTATTTATTTACCTTTTTAAAGGTTCAGTTGCGTTAAGGCTTTGTCTCTTAGGATGTGTTTCTCATTTTGCAAGAGTGGTTACATGTGATTATAGAGAGCAACAGAGCCTGATGTAAAACCCATGAAGTCCACGTAAAGAATTGTGTTATTTTTCAAGTTGGATCAGGCCCAGAGAGAGATCAGGTGAATGTTTTGCTCTAAATATAGATCTGTTATGATTCTTCTGATCTTCCTGGTTAGAACAGTGTGAATCTCTCAGGAAGGGTTATGGGGGTTTTTGTTTGATTTACTTCTGGTGCCACCTTTAAGAGGAGAGGAAAAAATACATGCAAATTATTGTATCAACTTTATTCAAACGTTAACAATTTTTATACAGTGAAACTCCAGAGTATCTCAAGCTGCTCATATTTGAAATGAAAACCCCTGCAATTTGTAAACTGTCAAACTTAATACAAGATCTTAGTGTTAATAGGATTTTATTGACTTCTACCATCAGCAGAGGAGCAGGTTGATGAAGTGCCACAAAGGAAATGAAGACACAGTACTCATTTTACTTGCATCTCCAGAGCCGTGTAAATTTGATTGCTGAATTTATGATAATCCAGCTTATTGGCCATTGCTCTTCTAGGGGAGTGGGGACAAGAGAGGATTTCTGGAAATGTGTGACTTTAGAGATGTAAAATCAGACTTTGTGGAGATTTTGAGAAAACATACTAAAGTATTGGTGTCCAGTTACTGTGAGAGAACACAAGAATGCGCTGTATTATTTATTTCATAGGTTTTTGCTGATACCCTGCCAGTTTCCCTTTTCTCTGCTCCCATAGGCAGCTTCATTTGCACGGCTATTTTTGAGTGGTGGTATTATAATAAGCTCAGTAGAATGAACAAGTGCAAGACTAAGAATTTTAAGAAAGTGAAGCGAAACAACGATGTGAACTTCATGACTCTTGCAAATTAAGCTGGTGGTTTTGTTTTTTGTTTTTTTTTTTTTTGGCATGTTCACTGTAACACAACCAAATATCCATAGGCTGTGAAATGTGTGGCTCTTGGGGAGTGGGGCTGGGCTGTACGTTAAGTTAAACACAACATCAAGGGCCCTGGAGATTAGAAAGAAAAACGAGGTGATAGGTGCTTACCATAACACCAATTAATTCTGTTTTCCAGAGAGAAAAACATGGTCCCTTGCCTTTTTAAGGAAGGGGTTGAGTATTTAAAGTGACTGTGACAAGTCTCTAATGTTGTAACCATTCCATAAACGTGAAGTTAGAGAAGTTGGGAAAAATGTATAGTTCTGATAGTCCCGAGAAGGGAAACATGCTATGTCCCCAGCGGGTACCGGTGACTGAGATGGTGTTACGCTGAGCCCACTTGTGGCTTCAGAACAGTGGTAAGAAGCAACTGGGGGGGAAAAGCCCCTCAGCACCCAATTTCAGTTGCTACAGTGTTTCCCTTTTTTTCTCTTGTCTTGAACATTTCATTCCTTATTTCCAACACTTGAGATGGAGTTTGCTGGCATTGCTTTCCTCTTACTTCTCCAGATTTATTCCCCCACTAAATGTGCATCTCAGGATCTCACATACCGTCCAGCTCTCAGATTTGCAGGAAGGGCAGGATGATCCTTGCAAAGACATGAATATATCGATGTGCTATTACAGATGTGTACTCTTCTTTGCTGTGTGATCTAGAAGCCACACTGGATTTGCTGTGCTACTTGTTGTTTGTGGGATAGGTTTATTTAACAAGGATGAGGAATTTACAAAAAAAAAAAAAAGGCAGTAGAGCAGGCACTTTACTAACCTGACTTCTCCAAGTTCTTACAATAATAATTCCCTATATTTATGAAATTTCCACAAGTGATCTCCAGTCCTAGTGAAGGAAAACATATGTTACATAATTCATTAAGCCTCAAAGGTTTTTTACATATATTACCATTTTAAAAAAAAATAATCTGTTAACACTCAGGGCAAATGATTTTCAGTATAATTAAGGAAATGAATTGTGGCAGCAAAACTGCAAGACTTGAATAACTAAACCACAATGATCTCTTCTTTTTTTTCCGTCTTGCTCCGAAGCAAATTGCAAATGGCCTAGGCAGTAACTCCAGTGCTTCCCCACTGATCTTTTTTTCAGTCTGTCACATTTACTCTTTGTGACAGTTTCACCACTTGAACTAAAATTACTGTGTGTAAATATTGGTAGAAAAAAAACCCTCATTCTCTTCTAGAGCAGATGGAAATTTCGAAGAGGGTATGGTGGCATGGAGAACCCTTCTTTGGCTCCTACAAAATACTCCTTCAAACCCCCAAGAGGAGGGAGTGAGCTGAGCACCTGAACAGAAATGCATTTTCATCTTGGTGGATCAGGTGCAGGAGGGCTCTGAGGGATGAATTCAAAGATGATCCAACTCTGTAGGTCTGCACAAGGAGCTACTTAAGTCAACATGAGGAACTTGGCAAGTTACTATCTTCTGAATGTTCAAGTAATATTAAACTCCCATGGTATGAGTAGCCGTGTGTCTTAGCTTTTATTGGTTTTGAAGAACTTGGAGCAAATCTTTTAAACTAGGTTTGGGTCATGCACATAGATTCCCAGTTCAAGCATTTACGTAGAATTGAAGTATGTTTTTAACAGGAGTAACTTGGAACCCAGATTCACAGAGATGAATTGGCAAAACAATTAACTTCTTAGTGTGCTTTTTGGCTAAAGGAAAATTTAATCGAGCAACTATCTCACACTACAAGAAAAAATGGCAAATCATTATTTTTTTTTAAAACATTGAGACATTATTTAGTGGTGTTTTAATTCAAAGGAACATCTAGTAAGCAAAAAATGGAACACTTTCATCTTCATTGATCCTTCCCTGACAACCATCAGTTTCATCTCTGCACCTTAAAAATAGCATTATTAATGTAATGTGAAAGACTGGTATTGGATTTACTGGTATCCAAGATTGTGTTATCACTTATCTCTTCACAAACTGAGACCGTTATCGTATGCTCTGCTGTACTTGCTGCAGTCTGACAAAGACAAAGTGTCTTCCTTTCTTCAGCATCGATATGGAACAAGAATGTTTCTGACATAACGGGTGCCAGGCTGCTTTTAAGAAATTCTCTTGAACAACAATAGGATAAAGAACTTGCCCACATCTAATCAATAATTTGCTTACTGTGTATGAACTGCATGAATTAAATGGAACCCGAGAGAGACGTCTGGCTGAGCTGACTGTCGTTTTAGTGACCTGGCTACTCAGGTGTTTATATTTTGATTGTGTTGTGTTTAAAATGTGTTTGAGAGTAATGGATCATTCTTGAGAATCCCTTTCGTGTTCATGTAATTTTTTTAAATAATTGAAAATTGTGATAATTGTAAAATTGGATTCTTAACAATGAAGGCATTTTAGAATTTGAAAGTACATCTTATTTTGAAACCAAGCAGTCCTTCAGCCCACGCACATCTCAATGTGGTGCATTGTATCCACTAGATATATTCAGGACAGTATTTATCTAATTATAAGAATGATTCATATCCCTGGACTTAAGTCTTCAGGCATCACCCACTGTAGTGGCACGCTGTGGGTACCACGAGATTAATGCTGTGCTCAGGTATGTCTTCCAGCTGTGGAGACAATTCACAGAGCTAATTCAGGTGTATGTGGTAGGAATGTCTTACTTGATTGGCAATTGAGCATCTAAAATAAAAAAGAGTATCTTTATTCTTTGCCTGCAACATCTTTTTCATTGCCTGATTTTTAACATAACATTTTCTTCTAGTGTTATTAATGGGAAGCAGTGCAAACGCTGTAGTCTCTTAGGAAAGTTCAGCAATAATGGTACAGAACTGGTTACAGCCCAATCTCGTTATTGGCTATAGCTGTTTTATTTCTTGTGGTTCAAAATGTCTTCTGTGGCTCATTCAAAATTTTCTCTCTCAAAAAATTAGTCCACTTTAATCAGAAAAAACATGCATATATTTAATGAACAATTAGTTATTACTTAGCATATGGGCTTTTATTCCGTTCACTTCATAAGCAAAAATACCCAATGAGATGTTGTTTAAGATTTTTCATATATGCTAGTTACAATCTATTTTCACATATTTTATCTAATACTGAAGAACTTCATTAAGGCACCTTTTTCTCTGGCTGCCCTTGGTTGGTAGCTGCCTTTGCCAGAGCTTACGATCAAGCATGTCTTTCTATATGGCAATACCTTTAAAAGACCATTTTTTTTTTTCCTGTAATGCAACTCAGGAAACAAGTTTCCCATTTTAAATCTCGGAAGCACTAAGAGACATAGCAAAGAAAGTGATCCTATCCTCTTAAAACAGGAGCTGAATGTATAACCTTGATTTATATATTTGAAAGCACTGAAATAATATTATTTACTGTCCATAGTCAGGTTTCTGTGTAAGGTCACTGGAAGGGCTAGCTGGTTTGGTTTTTTAAATGGAAGAAATTGTTTCCACAATACATGCCTTGAATGAAAAGAAAAAGGACCTAATTAAGTAGCAAAAGCAGTAAATGTAGCAAACAGGCAAATAATGCCCGAGTTTATTTTTGTTAGAGGCAAACTGGATACCAAAGTTACTACAACTGACCCTGTGGCAGCTTTCAATTGCTCTGTCAGTGCTCAGTCAGCAGATCACCCCCTTCCTCCCTCCATTTGGTATCAGGAAAGGTTGTGTTCTCTCTGCTATGGACTTTGATTCTCAAAAGTCTTTCCCATTGTGTTCCCTCTGTTACCTTTTTTCCCCATACTAAATACGTTGTTGGGGCCATCATTCTGCTTTTCAAATATGTAGACCTGTAATTTCCTCTGCAGACTTCATTCTCAAGAGGCTATATCATAGGGTTTGTGTGCAAATTCATGTTAAACCTTGTTCTTGAGGGTTGATGAGTACCTATAGCTTTCATTGACTCTCTAATGCTGTGTCTCGCTGAGTTGGTAACTGTACATTGGAAATAGAGCTGTCAGTTTGGGGGAGCGCTGACAGGGCCACTGGGTTCTTGACAAATACACTGTGGAGTGTTGCAGGAAGCTGAAAGACTTGGTAATGAACCAGTAATTTTTCTCCTGTTGCTTTTTCCAAGACAGTATACAGGAAAAAAATGCTAGAATCTTCTCCAGTTTATGCATGAACAGGTTTAATTTTTCTGATACTACAACTCATAGCTGAACATCGGGTGTTTTTACGGACATAATAGTCAACATATGTTCTTACTTATGAGTACTTTTTGATAAACCATTGGGAGTTCAAAGCTATTGTGTTCTGCTGTGTACAGACCCATGAAGAGGACAATGTGATTTGGAAAAAAAAACTTGCTATCTAAATAGGAAGTAAACCAAACTCTTGACATGCAAGATTTGCTCGCTGTCTGTTGCGAAGTGTGGGCAGTGAACTCGGAAACAGTGGCCTGTGTCAGGAGGGACTATTCCGCCCCATTTGAGTTTGGGGGAACTCCATTGTCATGGACATTTGTCTCAAGTTAAAGAACATCCGAGAGGGAGGGCTGTGAGATTTTTGTGTCAGACACTAAGCCTGGAGCAAGGATCTGCCAAGTTCCTCAAATGCACGTCTATCCAGCAACTCCTACTTATGTCACTTTTATGCAGAAAAGACAGGAAATTTAAGTTGTTACATTTGATTTAGTGTTTCAATTTGTTTCTCTGAGCAAGATTTTTTTAAAACAATGTATATACATATATATGGAGAGATATGCATGCAGTGACTTTTTTTAAATAAACAGTATATTGCTCTAAAATTGAAAAATAGAATGAATCAGTGTTTGGAACACACAGCTTGAATCTGAAATAATCTGTGGGTGATTTGGCTTTCTGTATGCGTTCTGCAGTGTTTCCATGTGAAATCCCTCGTGCGAGAGAGAACACTTCTGTGTCTGTATAACCTGTACACAGAAAAAAGACTTTGGAAGTGCTGCAATGATGATCAAATTGTCTGCTTATGTCTCTACCCCGGTCAGGTAGTCCTGTAGCCTGATATCAACGTAATCAGCTAAGAAATTTAATTAAAAGTAATTCCTATGTGGAAAGTATTTACTGATTCATACCACTAAATTACTTGTCATTCTTGTATTCAGCAGAGCAATTTATAGGTTGTACTTATTCACTGCTGTAACTTTGGGTACTGATTTGGGAGGCTTTGTGGTTCATTGGTTTGTTTTCTGGCTCTTGGATGGAAAGCTGGTAGCAGTGGAATTTAAAATTTGGCTAGAATCAGAGTGTTATAGACGAACCCCCTCCTCTTGCCCCCATTCTTCCCTTGGAAACTTGTAATTTTAGCAAATTCATAGCATTTGTTCCCTTGCCTTCAAGAAGCAAAGCTGTTTGAGTAGTTTGGAGGAAGTAGTTCAAGGTGAGCTGCTAAACACCTGCAGGCTTGGGACTGGTACAGAACTCACCCAAACAAATTTGGTCTAGGTATGTCAAGTGAACAGAAGAAAAGACTTATGAGAAAGGCATTTTTGTGTTGGTTCCCTTCACCCCACCTTTGTTCCATTTTAATAAAACTGGAATTCACCACTTGTGTCCGTGGGCTGTCCAGGCCCCCAGCATCATCCCTCCATCCCCCCCAAAAATAAAATCATGTGTCTGTTTTAAATAACCTTTTTTCTATTGCAGTCATTCTGGTTGAAGTTTAAAGCTGAACTTTGTACTAAAATGGTAGTTTCATTGAATCAATAAGCTTCTATCTACTTTTCATCTCCACTTCTAAAGGAAGCTTGTTTGCACTGTTTGGTTTACTTTGAATGTTAAATATCAAATCAGCTTTGCAGACAGCGTAGAACTTGAGCAACACTTCCATGTTTCTCAAAAAGAGTTTTGAATTGTTTTCTTAAAGCAAAGACTTGTCACGAACTTTTTTAGATTCATTGTTCTTTATCCATATCTGCTTTTTGGCCTCAATTCTGAGAACATCAATTACAAAAATTATAAAACAAATTAGAAAGTTTAAAAAAGACGCAGGAGTCATATCACAGGGCTTGTTTCACGAAGCATCAGTTCATTTATACATATACACACACATATTACCATTTTCATGTCTTCTGGTGACTTAGTAGTGTTTGATTAACAGTGCAAAATGCCTTAATGTTTTAATTGTTATTGAGTGATAACACCACTATTTTCCAGTGGGTTTCAGGTACAGTACGTGTGCATAAATCTATACGTACACCTAATGATTTAGAGTTCTTATAGCGTACTCTGCAATGACAAGCGTCTGCCAAGTCCATTAGAACGAGCATTTGGCTCACGGCTTGTTCCTGAAACCTGCTCTGGGTCAGCTTGCTTGTGGGAGAGGAGCTCCAAAGACCAAGTTATGATTCCCTCTTTCTTGGGATGATTATTTTCTTTCTGAGGTTTTAAGTTTCAATTGCACATATCACCATAAAATGCAGTGTAACATAGTGCATAACCTGCAGGACACAATGTCTACTAATAGCTACCTTTAGGAAAATGTTTATCTGCATTATAATTTTGTGTAAGTTTGGGAAGCACTTATTTTTCTATTATTGTAAGGTATCTAGTAGTTGTTCTACTATTTACAAATAAAGATTAAACAGAGTCCTAAGTGGTGTAAAGTTCTGTGATAATAGTAACAAATACTACAGTGTTTCACCAGCTGTAACTGTAGAGGTCCTCTCAGGTCATGCTTTCACCCTGAAAAAACTTTTCCCAAGACAATCAGGGAACTTGCATTCACTGTCTTATTTCCACTGAGGTGCCTAATATTTGGTAAAATAAAAATTAAACCAGGTGATTTAGGAGTATAATTCTTAGTACTCGTGGAGCAAATCTCTCTCTTAGAGGAATACATTATACTGCCTGTTTAGGGTATCTCTCTCTGCTCGTTGAGGCTGGATGACAGTGCTCTCAGCCAGGGAAGGGTCCCTCGTGCAGCGCAGAGGAGCCAGCTCCGCCGTCAGCTGCCCACATGGAGCTCTTCCCTGGCATTCCGTCTCGGCAGCGAGGTTTCAGTGTATTGCTGCAGAGGGGCTTTTCTCATCTCTCCAGTATTCCAGTCGGTGCATATTTGTCCTTTACAATAGTGAAGATTGCTTGCTGGCTGTATCTCGCCCCCAAATGGTGCACAGCGTTAGGTATTTCCCTGCTCTCCATGAACAACAGCATATGTTCCAGTCCCAGCTCATTCTGTCCCATATAGCAATGTTAGTATTTATTGGATTATTTATTGTAATATCCTAGCATTAAATTTCCTATAAAATAATACTATATCTTGCAAAATAATTTATGGACTCTACACGTTTTTTGAAGAATGAGATAAAGTGTTCCTTTGTGTCTGGGTTTTAACCTGGTCCTGATTCACCATTCTCTCTCTGTTCACTCCTCCCAGTTCCTCCCTAAATACTCTTTTCGTGTCCTGACCTCCTTTGTCTTCATCCTTCCATGGAACTGAGGTTTCCCTTGTCTGTGTCACCATGTTGTGACATGGGTCTCGCCTCAGTTTGGCTGGTGGCAGGCGTGCTCCTGGGACTTGGAGCACAAGACCAGCAAAACTCGGGTTTTGGCAAGTTAGTCAGCAGAACTGACTGAATGCACACAGGGAAGAGATCTGTTGAGTAAGAAGTTGCCATGCTGACTATTACTTTTCAGAGCTGTATGTTAAGCTTTTAGAAGAATAAATAAATCAACCAGCAGGTTGATTAGCGGAGCAGGTATTCTGCTAATTCTGTAAGATCCAGTCTTAAAACTCCATGTGTGTAGTGAAGCTGATTTTGCACCAAGAGATCCCAATGCCAAGTGGCACTGCTGGGAACCCTTACCAAAACACTTCGTGCTCACTACATTTACCAACACATTTACTGTTTGAAACAGTACAGCGGTATAGAAAATGTGGTTACAGGAAGGTTTCTTTATCTGGAAAACTTTTTGTCTGGTAATAATTGAAAAAGGTGACTTCCTGACTGTAATTGATGGAGTTCATCAATGTATTTTGGGGATATGATAAACAAAGCTAAAACTATTAAATAGCCTAGACTCTGGATATATATTTGGATCTGTTTTTTGGTTCTATGTTTTATCATTCCTGCCTGGGCAGCAGCAGAATTAATGTAGTCCAGAAGCCAATGTCACTGCTTATGGCAGCAAAGAAACTGGCTGTCCAATTCTGTGATGATAATTAGTGTGAATACACTGCATAAACATTAACATAATGTAAAAATACCCCATTGCACAATTTTTGGATTGCACCAAAGAAAATGTTTATGCCTTCCCTCAAATTTGGCAGACATTTTGGTTAGAAACAATTTCTTCCCAGAAAAGGTGGGACACTGTAAAAGAGCAATCATTACAAAATGGGTCCCAGTTCCAGTGGTAGCTTAAAATCTGCCATTTCTGGTTTGTTTCCCTAAAAAGGTGTGTTGTGGTTAAAAAAGACCTAACTCGATAGCCCTGAGCACTGGCAATAAGTCCATGTGTGTTCCATCAGGAGTGAATTAATGAATCAATTTACTAAGAATAGACTTTATAAAGCTATATATTGTTTTCTTCAGTAAATAAATAAAAATTCCTGCTGACTCTGGAGATTATCACTGTTTATCCTCAAGCAATTTACACACCAAATTTAATATTTCCAATCAGGTTTCTTCTTTTGAATGCCTCTCAGATTTAATTGCTTCAATATACAAGAAACAAATTAATAGGACAGTTTAATTTATTTTGACAGCAAACAGTTATCTCTTCTCTTCTGACCGACCTGACAGTCATCTTGTCTCATGGAGCTTATATTTTCTTTCACCTCTTTCTGGTGACAGAAATGGAGAGTTTGGGGCTAAAAGATCATTCCTGATTTATTTGCATTCATTTTAATATTGCTCATCTTTAATGGTTTATTTTAATACAATGTGTAAACTTTGGCCAAATACTCTTATACACTTGCTTTCAAATGTCAGGGATGCACAGGATAGATCCAGAGCCCCGTGGCCGGCGCAGACTGCTCAGCTTTGAACAACTTCCTAAATGAAGATACTCCGAGGTTCTTTTCTTCCAAAGTTCAATGGAGGAAAATGAAACAAAACTCCCTCCTGCAGAAGGTTCTCGCCTAAAGACTGGGTGTTTTAGAAACACCTCCACAGGCTCTGGAGACACATGTTCCCCCTGTGTTTAGCTTAACCCTGAATGCATAAAACACGGTTTATGCACCATGTAACTATGTGCCTCTAGATGTGTTTTCCTAATTCCTCCCTAAGGATTTCTGAAGAAAGGAGGTAAAAGCTGTTATCTGAAATGTGCTGAGACAGGAAGGAGGTGTTTTGGCATGTATCGATATAATTTTTCTTCCTTCTTTTAGTTCTTCAAAAAGTGTATTTTGCTTTCAAGTATTGCTTGACTATATCAAGCTGTTTGACAACAAAGGCCTGGAGTTCAGTATTTACTGTGCAAAGAAAATAGCTGCACATTTTTTGTGTGTCTAATAATGCCAAGAGGTAAGGAATTCTCTTAGAGTTCTGGAGATGTCCTTTTAACATATCTGGCTTTTGATAAACCCATGCATAAAGCAAAGAAAAGAAAACTTGCACAGGCTCTAAAACTAGAAGAATTTCTTGGATGTGTTGCATCTATTTAAATAATGCTCTGTAGCCTCAGGGGGCTCCTGTGAGCGAATAAGGCTATTTCACGAGGTTGGAGATCTACCAGTCTCAAAGTGTCCTCTGAGAACTGAAAGCTTATCTTGAGCTTTTCTTAGTGCATCAATCTCATTTAAATGAAAAAAGAAGCATTTTCAAAAGTACTTAAACAGCCAAGGAATTTTTCACTCCTAAGGTGCTTTTGAAAATATTACCTCAAGAAATGTAAAAGGGAACAGCAACGAGAAAGCTTGATGGTTCAGAATTGGAGCAGCAGGTGATCTGAATGCATGATGTGCCATTTCTTCCCCTGGAGTAAAAAAAAATAAAATAAAATCAACTTCCAGGAATTGCTACATGTGAATATAGGATTTTAATGAGAAATAAGTTACACTTACAAGAAAACTGTGAGACTCAACTCGTGTGTCCATCTTTGCTAGATGATGTATTTTTGCATGCACAACACTTGTAGCCTGGTAATAGTTTGGACAGTGAACTATCAGTTCAGTGATAAAGCTGATTTCTTTTGACTTCTTACTAAGGTGTCACTGCGATAAGATTTACCAGGCTGTCAGTTCAGTAATTCTGGCAGGCATTTCAAAACTTCCTGCAAGCCTCTGATTTAATTTGATAATAATGAGGTCACGTCAAACTGCAAACCAGAACATTTTGGACAATGCAGCCCAAACACTTCTGGTCGTGCAGTTAACTTCTCCTGGACAGTGCTTTTTCATGACACTAAGAACGTACTGCTGTTGGAATAACTTGAGTATGGGGGAGTTATTGGGCCTGACTTCTTGATTCCAAAAGAGTAGGAAAATTGAAGGTTATTTTTGCTGGATTTTTTTTCCTCTTCCTTCTGGAAAATCTGATTAAACCCATTTCTAACCATTCCTCCCTAGAGGTCTCATTTACTACTAAGAAATTTTAACATTGCTTTTGAAATGCAGAAAAATTGCAACACAAGCAACATTTTAATGATTACCTGGTTATATTTAACACCCATAAAAATTCTCTTGTTTAGGGAGCTCAAAATAATTGAAAATCTATTGGTTTTAAATTATGTATGGACTGTTGAAGTGGAGTGCAGTTAGGAAAAAATGCTTCTTGTAAAACAGCTTCAGCTGAACTAAAGCCTCCTCAGTACCCCAGCTCCCAGGTGCAATGTTCTCAGCAGTGGGTCTGACACACACTGTCGCGCCCAAAAGGTCCTTAATTCAAACGCAGTAGATCCTGTGTATTTAAAGGTGGGTTTCTGTATATCCCAAATCCAGCCGCAGAAGTACCTAACCATGTTCACGTGAGCAGGGAAGTGGAGAGAGCAATTTCTTGGCTGCTCATGCCCCCAGCAGAGCAGCAGTTCACAGCTCCCCGTGGTGGTGTGGGGTGAGCTGCTGGGGGTGTTCTCCCAGCCCCGTTGCACACGTGCGTGCACTGTCCACACAAACTGCTGTGCCGTGGGGCCTGTGACCCAGTCCAGGTCTGTGAAAGGGAAACAGTCTGCAACAGACCCACTGCACTGGTCACTTTTCTTATCCCAGTCCAACACAGTGAAATGGGGACTCATTAGCAGGTGTCGTTAAATCAGCACGTGGGTAACAGCAAAATTTGGTGCTGTCTTTGCATGATAGGCTGTTAGCACCTTATCTTCAGTACGTCCCTTCAATGTATTCTCTTTCAACACTTAAAATGTGTAGCCGAAGAGGCTACAAGGTTTGAATTTGTGGTGCTGTTTCTTGGGGCTTGGAGGACACACCACTATGTTCTAGCCCATGGACCAGTGGAAGGTCACGTAGTTTGTGCCAGTGTCTTTCTGGCCTTTTGGAGCTGCTGCATTTTGCTAACTACCAGGGTGACAGTGCATCTGTCACAGCAGATGGAATGACAGAAGTGTTTTTGCAGAGAAACTTAAGCTTTTGTGCTGGGTTTGAGCGCTCGGTTCTGCTGTGGGGTGGGGAAGACGAGAGCAGAAGAAAGGCTCTGGAGAGCAGAGCTCCGACCAGGGGCTTGAGCGGCTGCTGTCCACGTTGATTCCATCACAGACACAGCAGAGACTGTAACTTAGCTCCTCTGCATCTGAAATGTGTGCTAGCAGCAAGTAGTCTTTCAGGGTCTGACTTAATGAATGCTCAAGTAAGTAGGGTGAAGAAGCTTGAAGTGTTTGGCTTTTGTCTTTCCTGCAAAGTTCTTGGAATGTACTCCTGCAATGCACTTCATCATCTCTTGGCTCATAGAGGCACATACAATTGAAATATTTTTGGTCACTACAGAATTATTTTAAGGCGGCAGCGTTCAGACAGGCTTTCTCCCACTTACATTTCTATGCAGACATATGCAAGTATATATACTAACCTTTGGAGACTATTATTCCTTTTCCAAACTCCTTTATTGTTAAGAGAAATCCCTTTTATCTATTAAAACAGACAATAATTGCAAGTAAAATCCTGTATTTGATGTTTTTGTAAGAGGAACCATTTCACTAGAACTAAAATAACACATTGTGATGATAACACGTCACATGATAAATAACACCCTGTGATTGTATATAGCATCAACATCCCCCCCCACACACACCCCAGCTCTGCAAATCCACTCCCAAAAATCTCTCTTCTTCGGATGGGTGGTTAGCCTTGTAAAGCCAAGGTACTTGAAGATGTCTTGTTAAGTCAGAATTATCTGTATTTAGTGGGTGCTAATTTATTTTTTTTTTAAAGAGTACTTTCAAAGAATAATTTTAAAGGTACTTAACATTAATATCTGACTCTATGAGAAATACCTTTCATCAGAGAGATCTAGATCCCCTTTATCATCCACTTATGCAATGATATTTTCATGACTTGAATTTTCTTGAGTCACAGTAAGATAGTACTAACTCAGTGTTTTGTACATGCCCCTTACTATATAAAGGCTTGGCTCATTTATTTTTTTTTAGTCACATTAACAAAGATATGCAAGAACTTGGTATAGAAGAAAAACTCCTGAAGTTGTTATAAATCATATTCCCCAAAATATTTCATACTCATCATTACATTTCTGTAAATACTTGCAGTTTTGACAAATGGATATTTGTTATTGATTAAAACAAAATCACTTATAAATTTTTATTCTCTAGTCACTTCTCCCTGACCTTCAGTTGGAATGGGAGAGTGGGAAAATGCTCCTGTTTTTCATATACCCTGGATTCCTTGGCACGGACCTCAGGAACGTTGCAGTTGAGACAGTTTTCCTTCCCTTTTGCCCGCTCAGTTGGGCGCTGCTGTTACTGTGATCTCAAGTGAGAAGCTTCTGTTTCTGATGTTGAGGAGCCTTCAAGAGCTCTTCAGGCAGAGTCTAATGCACACAGATAAAGTCAAGACAAAGTGACAAAGACAGCTTGTTCCTGAGGAAAGTTAAATATTTTTTTCTGGCTAATTTATGTGACACCTAAAGGAAAATGGCAGAGTGAAGCATTCTGTAACGTTGGGTCTGCCGGCAACTACCGCTAATAGAAAGGGACAGGAACTTGTATGCTGTCTGATGCCATTTATTATTTTATTCTGCACTATTCAGATACAAATATGTTTTTTTCATTTCTTTTTGTTTTCCTTGTGCATTGGAACAGCAGCCTATGAAAACTGAGTGGCATCTTTTTAATCCTTTCTTTCTTTTTCCTTTTTATTTTTAATGGGAAGTATCAGTAGCCAAGCTTGTGAGCATTTGCTGAAAATGATCTCATTTCAGACTCGAGAGACAAATTTGTGTTTTATCTGCTTTCCCAGTCAATGACACCTGTACACATCTGCACTGAGTTTCGTACTGAACGGAACTGGTGTTGCTGGTGCTCAGAGCAGACGCTGCCTGTGCCTCTGCTGCCCTTCAAGAAGGCCCGATGGCTGACTCCAACCTCCAGGAGTGGCAGTGGGAAAAGAGAGGTTGAAATAGCCCTGGTCCTTCTAAAGGGATATATCAACTTAAAATACTTGTAAACACCCTGTCGTTCCACCCCACCCCTATTTGACTAAAGTTAAATATAATACTGTCATTTAGCAGGCTAGGAGATTGACCACGATATCCTGTGCCTTGGATGTTGAACACAATGGAATATTTCCGTATTGGCCGGTCAACTTTATTTTCCCATCAATAAGGACTGTGTTCCACAAGGAGCTACCTTTATAGAAATGATTTAGCTGCTAGTAAACCATGAATAAATGGCAGGCTTGTAGAGCCGCTGCAAAGCCCCCCTGGAGATCTGGCTGCTGCCTGACATAATGGGAACACTGGTGACTGACAGGAGCCCTCCAATGTGTCTGGAGCCCCCAGTAGAGCTGGTGAATGCATCAGCCAGCGGAGGTTGAAGCTGCATGGGCAGACCCCGTGCTGCTGGGGAGAGAAACCGCTCTATTTCCCCCCCCTTCTGGGGGGACTCCAGCAGGAATGCAGAAGAGAAAAGCCACCCGCCTCCCCTGAAATCACCCTTTTGCTGATGGGCCTTAATGTTGCTATTTTACTTCTAAAACGCTGTCTGCATTCATGGAAATCTGAAAATCAGAACTTGCTTGTTAACTAATTGCCTTAAAACATCTTTAAGGGTTTTTGAATTGGGAGAAAATATCTTTCAGAAATGTAGGAAATAGCTGCATTTTGTATATATTTTTTACATTTAAATAGAATAAATTGTGTTACTGTGCTGTACCTCTGGGTGCAGAATGCTTATTACCGACAGGAAGCTTGTGGAAGGAGACTTTATTCTCCTTTAATGTATTTTGGAAGTGGGATATCAGAGTGGTTCTTCGTTTGTATTACTTTAAGGTAGCAAAATAAGGAATTGAAACTTTTCTGTCTTGATTACTCTGATCATCTCTAATTGTGTGTTTGTTGGCATCCTTTCAGTGCACTTTCGCTAAACTTGAGAGTAAGAACTAGAAGTCGCTAGTGAAAAAACCATGGCACAGTTCTCCCAAAAATGATTGCCTCAAGTGCAACCACTTAACCTGTATTTATTAATCTAAATGCAGATTTTAAGAATGTCATTCAGTTTTTAATTGTCACAATTTAAGACACAATATGGGAGCTGTTGACAATCAGCTTCTAGGAGGTCTGTGCAAATGCAGCATTGATTCTGCTGTTTGAGGGAGTAATACTTACTAAAACATTTAACTGTCCTTCTGGTGGTTGTACTCACATAGATTTTGTTTTCATTTACTAAACCAATTGTTCTTACAGTTTATGCAGGTACACAATCCTAAATGTAGAGGTGCTGTATTGGAGATATTTGAAGCAAACCAGTTTTATTTTGCATTCCCAATGACTAGCAGATCAATCGGTCACCTAATTTCATTTTTGCTGCTGAAAAATATCTTCAAGGAGGGAGTAGACCCTGAACAACCAAATTGTTTAACCTGATTGATAAAAGTAGATTTGACTGTGCCCTTACAGACGTATGTGCCTTCTCAACTCCACACATACGAGAGCACAAGACGAATTTCGCGGGCTTCTGTACAGCTTTGCAATTTGTAACCATGCAAAGCTCTGCCTCATATTTCCCTGCACTGGGGACTGAGAGGCAGTACTGAGCCCTTCAGGCTTGGAGACCAGTTCATCAGCTGCCCTGAGCTGAAAGTGGGTTTTACTGACACCTTATTTTGAGAGGAAGAAACTGTTTTCGCAAAATTTTGTAGTCAAAATATTTCAAGTGGATTTTTGCTCCTTATTTCTTCACCGTTCCCTCCCACAAATTGTGTTAGGACAGCAAACACAGGGATGTGATTTATACCTTTTAATATTTTTTTTAATGTTCTCTTAAATTAAATCTAAGCTGATGACAAGGGGCAAACATCTTCTCTGGAGAATCTGAATTAGGGTCATTTCCATTATGGAACCTGAAATGAAAATTAGATTCATATCACAAGACACAATCACGTTGAGAGGCTGTTCTGAGCCCAGCATTATGATTGAGTTGGAAGCAATACCTAAATGGATTGAAAATAATTTACTTTTTAAGGTGGTTTTTTGGAGGGTTTTCCCACTGCCCCATTCTCTTTCCATTGTGACTTTGGTCTCAACCTGCCCCTGTGCTCACAGCGCTTTGGAGTGTGCAGGGGGGATGTTTGTCTTTGTTTCCAAATCCATCTGAGGAGAGAAACCCAGGCAATTTAATTGTGCAGGTGTGTGAGAAAAGCATTCAAATGAAATGTTCCCGTCTAAGAACAAGGTGGAAGTTGGAGGAGCTGAGCAGGCAGGAGGGATTTGGCTCAGAAGACTGCCTGTCGTGGCCTGAACTGTTAAATAATGGCTGCTATAGAATATTTGTAAGAGAAATCTGTATAGGGAAATTGGTGAAAACTCTACTTGCTATACTTATTTGTCACCAAATGCAGACATTTCCCCCCTGGGTACCTCAGCTGGAGGAAAGGAAACATATGAAATTGTTTGGGGAAGCCATATAGTAATTTACCTGAACGTATCAGCCACTGTTGCTTTTAGAAACACTTTTCCCAGATGGCTTTCTCTGCCCAGGAATCATTCACATCTGTCAGGGGTATTTTCCCTCTGTACAACAGAAACATTTTACTTCATTGTTGTTGCAGAAAACAACAATTTTGTTTCACAAAAGAACAAGGAATGGAAAATGAGACTAGAACAAGCCTAAGTGCATTCCCACCTTAGCTTGGAGACTGGGAGAGAATAAGAAGTTTGCTGTGGACTGTGGAGGTCCCGTTTGTAATCGGTGGGTCTGACACAACGGGAAGAACAAGCACAGATGGATTTTTCTTTCCTTTCTGTTGCCAATAGTGGGGTGCTGGTTTGTTTTTTTTTTGTTTAAAATCTTTATTTATTGAGACTAACTCCTCCTTTTTGTGGCATATCCGGTTCAGTGCAGGTTCTGCTTCAGGTGCTAGAAAGAGCTGCTGGTGTTCTCTGACTGAAAGGAAAGCAGCAGAGGCCGTGGC
>JAOQGH010000005.1:1300654-1323251 GCA_025769975.1 Gallinago jamesoni
AGTGCAGGTTCTGCTTCAGGTGCTAGAAAGAGCTGCTGGTGTTCTCTGACTGAAAGGAAAGCAGCAGAGGCCGTGGCACGGGGCAGGGCCGGGGAACATCGGAACGCTGCCGATGTCAGCAGTTTTTCACTATTGGAAAGTTGGGAAAAAACAGTGTCTACAGGACCAGTAGTTTTTAATATTCCAGTTCCAGAAGTCATGAAATCATGTAAGAAATTAAACTCTAATTACTAAATAATAGTACACTGGTGACAGAGGAATGCTTGAAGCGTGTAGTAAAATTTCATATTTTCTGTATTCCCAGCCCTTTAAAATAGTCTCTCCCTTTTTATCCCAGCTGTATTCATGGAATTTTTCTTTTAATTCTTGTTCTTTTCTTTGCTTTTTAAGCAAAACTCATTGGTTTTTTTTATCCTGGAAGGGTGAGTTTGACTCGCAGAAGCCGTCTCTGGCCACCAGCCCAGGGCTGCAGTTTGGGGCTGAAGGGGGAGCCCCCAGGGCTGCAGCAGGAACAGGGCAGCGGGAAACGTGCGGGGTGAACACGTTCCCCTGTCGCTCGTGTATCTGTGAGACACGAAGGAGGGCTCTTGCTTTATTGCTGCAATCTTTAAGCTGATCCTGTAGACGTTTCCATAAATGGTTGAGTTCTTCCAGAAGCGCCGTTGCCCCACTTAACCAGAGTCACTGCAGAGTCACTGCACCCGTAAGATCTCACAGAACGATCACCTTTAGCAAATTCAGCCTAATTCTGAGAAGAATCCTACTGCACCTTAAACTGGGACACCCGTGACAGCTGCCCCTTGACCACTGCGACAGTCCACGCAGCAGGTGACATGAAAAATAGTAAAGGAAACATCTGAATGCACACAGTAATATCTGTCTAATCCTCTCAGGCTTGGAACATGACCTGGAAATCTATTTTTTTGGTGATTTCCTTTGTTTTGTTTTTAAATTACCCACATGTAATGTGTTTTAAGGAATATTTTAAGGAGTCAGCTCTTGGCCCAGCTCATGTCAGTGAGGATTTTGCTCAGCTGGACAGGGATATTCTTGGAAATCACTTCCTTCAGCAGGATATTTGTATCTTTTATGCAAAGCTGAAGAAGTGAAGAAATCAGAAAATTAGTTCATAAGCGAAGTTTTTCCACTTTTTTGAACCACCAAAGGCAATCATATTTGGCTCCTACCAAGTTTTGGAGATGGATTCATTCATCCCTAAAGAGATATAAATAGGAGGTTAGTCGAATTATAGTAGAATTTCAGTTGAAAACAGTCTTACTAATGCTGCTCTGAAGTATAAATATTCAATTAAAAGGAAAAATAATGAAGCTTTTATTAAACAAAAGAGCACCAGCAGTGAGTATTACTGAAGCCCAAGGACAAGCATAACTCTTGTACCAACAATAATGCAAATTTTGTGCATGTATTATGGGTGATATTCTCTTTTCAATGCACATGCATTAGCATTAATGGGCAAGAAGAAGAGGATAGATCCATTTGTGCTGCTGCTCACTATCGGCAACAAAATTCATTACGTTCACACACACTGACTCTTTTGATTCCTTCTGAAATATATCCAAATATTCAACATCCAAGGACATGAGGGAATAAATTATTTTCCATTTCTATAATGTCCACAAAAAGATCAAAATGATTTCATTTGGTAGTATAATTTACTCACCAAAGTTTGCAGTTTATTTTGTTCTAATTCTGTTGGTTGTGGGAAGGGTTTGCTGCAGTGTCAGTGCTGTGAGTGCTGGTTGGTAGTGATTGATCGGGTAATATTGTTTCCTTTCTCCATTTACTTATCCAATGCAAGTAAGAGGAATGATTTTATGATTTGTTGCACTTCTGAGGGAGGCGTTTGACAGAAAGTGTTTTGGGGGAATCCCTTCTCTTCTTTGCAGCCAACACAACAGAACTTCAGTCGATCCAAAACTTCTCTAAGGTATTGCCTGGGCACCTCTGTGGTTTTCTGTGACCTTTGTAGTTAATAGTGAAAAATACCTTCATTTGCTGACTCCTTCACATGAAATACGTGTGTTTGTCAGTGTCTGTAAATACTGAGGTCTCTTACTGGTGTTTTTGCAGAAGGTGGTCAGAGGATTTTAGTGCGGCCGTGGAGCAGCAGGCTCTCCCGTGTGCAGGAACTTCTCCTCTGAATGTGGGAGTGGAACTTGCTTCCAATAAACCGCTAAAGGTCTGTTGGGCCACTGTGCTGGCCCAGCTCAGACTGGAAACTAAAATTCTTCATAATTGTGAAGGAAGAATAGATTCATTGTGTTTAACTACTTGCAAAAATCCTAAGAGGTTAACAGGCAGAACAGAACGCTGTAATTACAAAGTAAAATTTTGACTTATCTGAAGCATGAGTTAACTAGAGAATTAACTAAAGCAATAACAATAATTATATATGATGACATTGTTTAAAATGTAAGAGACAATGAATTTAAGATGTTTGGTGTTGAGAAAATACCACACAGTAACGTTACTATAACGTTGGTCATCGCTGCACTCTTCCCGTGTAGCTGTGGAGCGATACAGAGTCACAGGATGGTCACACTGGGAAGGGACCTTAAAGATCATCCAGCTCATCCCATGGCACGGCTGGGAAGGGGAGGCTGGGACCCCTGGGCTGAAATGATTGTGACTCATTACTGAAATGATTGTGGAGTTTAAAGGGTTGGTCCCTGTTGTGTTTTCACCTCCAGGCACTCCTCGGGTGCCTACCCCTCCAGCAGGCCAGCACCCCATTGCTTGAGAAAACGCTCAGAGCAAAGGAATCTGTGGGTGCTTGTTTACAAACCTCACCTTCAGGGAGCAACGTTTCGGTGGGTGCCAGGCCCTGGCTCTGCCTTTTTGCCTGCTAGAACCCAGGGTGTGCTGCTGCCGCCTGGGAACATTCGTTAGATCGGCCAGTCTTAGGGAACTCTGCGGGTCAGTATGCATGGATTTTGTTTTCTTTACTAAAATAAGAATTTTGAAAGTTTCTTCTGGAGTATGATACATATTTATGGTTTTGACAAGGTAAGAGATTATTTGCCAGAAAAAATAGTAGAAGTTGGATAACCAGTACTATGTTTTTTTCTGTTAATACCATGTATAATACTTTACTTGGGGGGGGAGATACATCTTTACACAAAATGTCTCTTCTCAATTATGACTTTTAAATACAAAGTGCCATCTTAACCATGCTGGGAACCTGAGTGTTTCTTTTTAAGCAATATGTTAAGATTATGTAAAACAACACCATTCAAGTTTTTAAAATATTTGTGTGATGCTGTTAGCAAAAGGGAAAAGAGTTAATATTGTCACTTTAAACACAGAACATACATTAGAGGATTGTGTTATGTTATGTCTTCCTGTTGTCGTAAGAATTAAGAGCACAAATGATTAGATTAATTTAGATCATTCTTATGGGAGTAGGACCCGATGTTTTGAAAATTCAAAAACTAGATTAGAAACACCATATGCTGCATATGTAGATGTGATACAAAAAAGAGCAGCATGAGATATTGGATGAGGGATTGTCTCAATATTGGATGAGAGCCCCTATAGGAACAGAGCATTCCAAAAGCTGGAGTGGGTTAACTGGATGCTCAAATTGACATTCAGATATCCTTGTACCTAGAGATGAAATAGCCCCTGAACTCAGTGGGTGTTTGCTCTCCAAATAAGCTTTTCAGAATGTTTAGCAATGAATGCAGAAAAAAAGGGTATTTTTCCCCCTGTTTATTTTCTTCTTCCACTATCCAGGATCGAGAACATCAGTGGATTGTTTTTTCTGTTCTAGACTGTTTGGGCTTTTCCATAGATAGTGGGAGCCATTTCTATTTCAATTTGATGCTGTTCTCCACTCGTCATCTCTTCACGTTGTCCTGCATTATATGGAGGTTATTTGGCACTGATCCCTAGGTCAGTGGGCCATCTACGGAGAAAAGTAAAAAGTATTAATTGGTAGAATTTTTATATCTTCCTCAAAGTGGCTTCACTCACCTCTCTACACACATCACCTTCTACCAACTGTGCTTGACATTACTTTTCCTCCTGTAGATGCACAATTCATTCATTCAAAGAAAATCTTTTCTGCCTCTGCTTTGAGTAATGTTTTCTTTCTTTAGAGACAGGGAAGTCAGCAGTGTCGTGCCGTTTATGGAAATACAATTGCTTGGTGTTTATTTCATTTCTTGCCAAGCCTATGGCAGTAACGCAAAACTGTTTAATTAGGTGACATTCTTGATCAGCCAAGAGGCAAAGTTCAACCCATTTATATCTAGTATAATATTTTAAAGAGCTTTTAAAAAATGTAATTATTTGTTTGGAAAGTTAAAAATAAATAGTGCCTCCTGTGAATAGCATAGGCCAAGACACAAGTGCTCTGAAGCAGAATTGTTTGCTCGTAAAAGGAATTCACAGCTTTAATGAAATATCAGAATAGCTTATTTCCATTTTCCTGCGTGGCTGAGGGACAGGTATCCTCACTTAAGAACTGGGAGACGCTATGGTACAATAGAATGTTTTTCCCTATCATTGAACCAAACCCAAACTCCCTGTATCTGTGGTCTTTGTTCCATTAACTTAATCTTGGGGGATATGTGAACATTTTATTTAATGCTGCTGAAAAAAGTACTATGAAGACTATTTGGTGTCTCGAATAGAGTGGAAGTAGCTCACATAAGAAAATGTCAGTCAGCTGGAGCACAGGTCATCAAAATTTCCAACTTTGCAGTCCTTAAATTAACTCGTGAAAAGGCAGGAGCGTACTGTGGGTGGTCTTGACCTCCATTATTTTAATAATTAATTTTTAGCCTTGCAAAGGCTATGCAATGGCAAAGGTCCAGGTATTCATCTCGATATCATTTCTTACTAATATAATATCATCCAAATAGAAACAGCACCACTGACAGTTATTAATATAAAAATGTGCAGGAGATTCCAAATTTTTGCATAACTAATCAAAGAGCTGTAACAGAGTAGAACTGCACAACCTGTGCTTGCAGATGCCAGAGGTGTGATAGTCTTGTCTCAGAGTAAGTAATGGAGCTGCATCTCCTGGTGCTGTGTAGTAACGGCTGCGGGTACTGGGGAGGCGCGTGGTGGGTCTGCTCTTCCTGGGTGTCAATGACTACAGCAAGTGCCTCAACTCCTTCAGTCCTGAAACAATTGCTGCACCAGATGTTCCAGATATGCATAATTTTTATCTGGTCTCTGCATAATGAAAGCTGCATCGCATCTGTTCCAGCTACAGAAGTTTCTTAGTTTGTTCAGAGGAACAAAAAAAAAAAAGGCACCAAATCTCCTATTCAGTATAATTTCTTTATAGATATGAAAATGTCTTTCTCATGCACAATTTCATAATGCTCCTGAGGGTAGTTCAAGTCCAAAAAACAGTAAAGCTGGTTCTAAGAGGGGCTTTCAGGATACTTCTTCCAAAAATAGCTCCTGTTCTGAAAATGAAACGAATAGTATCTTTTGGAAAAAACTGTGTAGGTATTTGTGAAGTTTAATAGAAAACCACGTGTAGTTTGTTACATTTGCATTGCAAGGAGAGATGAAATATTACTAATTAATTAGGACTCATTGTGGAATGGGGGAGACTTCCATGTTCCTCCTGTCATAAAACTATTTGA
Organism: Gallinago jamesoni; assembly: GCA_025769975.1. Classification (NCBI taxonomy): domain Eukaryota; kingdom Metazoa; phylum Chordata; class Aves; order Charadriiformes; family Scolopacidae; genus Gallinago; species Gallinago jamesoni. Next base: position 1,306,285 of record JAOQGH010000005.1, read on the forward strand.
GGTTGTTCCATTGTTGTTTGTCTTAGAGTAAACCTGATCCTCTAGCTCTGGAAACGCCTTATGCATTCTAAAAATGTTGGTAATCCTCTTCCAGCATCCATGGCCTTAGATGAGTCAGCGTCTGGAACGCACAGAAAAAGAACTGCTGGTAAATGGATACAGGAATTAAGGGACATTTTCCAGTTTTTCACATATAAAGCACAATTTTAATCCACTGCGATGCTGAAGCTTTTCATTTACTCGTATTCAAATATCAGATAATAGTTCCTTTCCCAGAAACGAGGCAATTGCTCGTTTGAGCAGTTACAGGAATTTCTGTGTGTGGTGCTGGGGGGTGTCTGATGGTGCCAGATGCTGGTGGAGAGGCAAACGGGGAGGGAGAGCAGAAGACATTTAGCGGGGCAGGTTTTATGTCTGGGAGCAGTAACGCGGAGGAGGTGCTGGGCCATCGGTCCCGCTCACGTAATCGCTGTTTTCAGAAGCGCAGTTGGCAGCTGGAAAACTGGTAACGTGCAGGTGGTTCTTCTCTGTTGTTTTGGAGAAGAAATGCTGCAGCTGGAAGGGAGGCTTTTCAGGATGCTTATATCAGGGGCCTAAAATCCTCTGCCTTATCATTTTCCATAGCGCTGTGGAAAACAGTGGAGATTGGCACGATACAGACGCGCTTTAAAACTTTACAGATTTGAAGTCAGTGGGTGTCTTTCTACAGTTTGGGATCCATCTGTTACTACAGCAAATAAAGACTGGGGGAAATAACTTATTGGTGTGGTTTTGGTTTATAAGGGAAGGTGTTGAAGTTGAAACGTATCTGCAGAGATGAAAATATTTGCAACAAAAAGAAATATAATCAAAGTTTAGCTTTTGGGCTACTTGACATTGGGAACAGAAAAATGCCCAAACCCGAGAGTCTTTGGAGATAATATCTCAGGAGTTATTAACATGAGAGACTGGAGTGGAAGGGCAAATAGGAGGAGAAAGCAGGAAGGCAGAGGTTAATTTCTTTTTTTTTTTTTTTACATAAATGACAGATTTCTTTCTGTTTAAAATCCACACTGGCAGAACCAGTGAGAGTTCCCTAAGTGGAGATGGTAGGAAAAAATAAGTATTTCCAACAGCAGCAAGTGGAAAAAATGTGAACATTCTGTAAAATTTTAACTGTTTTATCAAGGTTTCTATTTCTTCCTTAGCAAAGATGTGTAATTTCCAAGTGATACAGGCCTCAGGCAACGAATATTTAGTGTCAACAAATTATGCAGGATTCATACATCATATTTTTTGAATTTTCTGCCATTCAATACAAATATTTTTTGTTACTATGGCAACCTTGATACAATCTGCAATGTATACAGTGTTAGATACAAAGGGTCGGATTCAGGGCTGGTATCTCTCACGGGATAAAAGCGCCTTCCCACGTGTTAAGATTATTCCAAAGCAGAGGGACTGACCAGTGCAATAAAATCAACCTACTGGGTTTTTTGTCACATTTGTCAGAGCCACGTTTGGCTTGTAGCCAGGAAAAAAGTGATGTGTACCTGGGCTTACCTTTGTGCCCCCAGACACAGTGTCCTGGAGATGTGGTCGTGATGAGAGCATCCTTAATGCCCTGAGGTTGCTCTGTGTCTCAGACATATGGCGTGTGGCTGTACATCTGCTGTGTCCTTTCATGGCTGGTCAAAACTGTAAAACTACTGAGAGACTTGTCCAAATCCACTTGAGTCAGTGGCCAGCCCGGCATCGGAATATGGGATTTCCTCGTATCCTGTCTCATACTCACCCAGGTCATCAGCCCCTTTCAGTATACCGCAGGTATTTAATTACTGTGGATCTATTTACTACTATCACACCTAAATAGGACAGATAACATTTTCTGTTGTGAAGCAAGAATAAGGCAGGAGCAAGATTAGTACTACCCACGTGCCTCCCGTGTAATACAGGTACCGAATGATTCACGTTCCAAAAGGAAACATCATAACCTCCTTAAATTCTTATTAACTGATTTTACTTTCCTTAAAATGTATTTTGTTAAGCAAGCAAAACATAAAAACTTCACGTATTCCATGAATAATGACCTTTCTCGTAGACTCTATGAACAGGAACAACTGAAGAATATTGGAGCAATTAAGAAGTTTCTGCACAGGCTGTACACTTATCAAAATGCCTCAGACAGGCATTCAGCTGGATCATTGCCCCTTATACCTTAACTACTGTCAAATCAACTCTAACAGCACCCAGGAAGACTATTTTAGGCACATCAGCAAAATGCCACTGTGAACTTTGAGCAGCAATTATAGGCATAAAATATATTGGCTTTGCAGTGATTTAAGATGAACTCCTCAATAGCATCTGTCCAGACACTAATATCTTACCATTTATTATTTTTCCTTGCCTTACAGGTATTAGCTGTTAAGTTAGCATTCACATTTTTCCAGACAAAACCCAGACTTTTTAAAGTGTAAAAGCTAAGCTAATCATAGTGACACAGAGCATTTGGGTGGAAAGTCTCCCTTTGAAATGCCAGTTACTAATGCAAGCAATTCAGTGGAATGGAAAGAAATTTAGGCCAGATGGCAGTGAAATGAATAAGTTTCTTGGTTATTAATATCTGCTGTTCTGGAATTGTTTTTTTAACATCCTTTTTTTAGGAATACAAGACTGGAAGAAACCTTCTTGGGCACTGAGTCGTGCTCTTTGCTATGGGTGGCATTGTCATCTACAGTCTTTTCCTGAATTTACTGCACCATTTTGATGCAGTGAAGTTCTTATTGCTTCTGCTACAGGGCTATTCTAAAACCCATTGGCTTTAATAGTTATAAACCTTAAAATAGGCTTAACTTTAAAATGGCTCCCCAGCCATTCTCTGCCCATCCTGGATTTGTGCTTGGGATTGCCCTGACCCGTGTGCAGGACCTAGTACTTAGCCTTGTACCTAGGATAAAACATGAAGTGTTTTAAACTTTTTTGTGTTCTTGAATCATGTCCCTGAGCTCATGGTAGCACCTCGTATATCAGGGTGATGTGTGAATTCAGCCCAGTAGCAGTTTGGGTGAGTCTGCAAGGAACAATGCAGAACTTCCATTGTTTCATTCTGAATGTGTTCTCTGGGTAAATCTGTCATATTTTGAGAATCCAAGGTGGATCAATGGTATTTTTCCAAGTAGCTACCCCTCCAGGTACTCAGCAGCATAAAGCAGTCTATAACACTCTAAGCCAAAAAGGTTTGGGGTGTTGGTTTTTTTTTTTTTTTCTTTTGTGTTATGTTTGGTTTGGTGGGGTTTTTTGTTTGTTTGTTTTTAAATTATTTTTAGTGGACTGACAAGGTAAGATACCTTCCAGGTTTACTCAAATTCTTTTGTGCTGCCTTATTCTGTAAATGGAGGTTTAAAGAGAAATGTTTCAAGGGCACAGAGTATTTCAGTCTAAAAAGAAATCAGTGCTATGTATTAAGCGTAAAAGGTTTTCCAAAAAGTTAGGTACCATCAAGTGGATACCAGTAATGTATTTTTAAATTTGTTGTTTGGGGTTTTTTCATCCTTTTCTCCCTTTGCAATTCTTACTTTCCTTTTAAATAATTTTATGGTTTCTCCTATAACTACAGAAATTGATTCACTATATTTGAGTGGTTTCTAAAGCAGGCAAAATGACCAATCCACTTTTCATAAAGAGAAACCATTCCTTGTGGGCTTTAAATCCTTTTTTCTTAAGCTGAAGTCTCACTGTAGTTTATGAAAGAATGTCCTCTGAGTGTGGATGGAAGCCTGGACTGGCAGGAAAGAATAATAAACTCTAGGCTACAGAAAGCACAGTCTAGAATGATCTTAACTAGCAAGGTTATTAGCAGGTTGAGGAGGTAATTGTGAATCTCCTTGTTTCTCCACCTGCGTAGGAGAGCTGCAATTAGGAAGAGGGACAATTTCTCTGAGAATGGTAAATGCTGAATTTGAATCAATGCTCACTGAAGTCAAGGAACAGAGAAACAAGATGCAAATAGAACCAGCTATGGGCTGGGGTGACAGTGTGGCTGCCGCCATTATGCAGAGGGTAACTGTACCATGATATTGGCAACTCTCCGTGTTTCCGTGCGATCCATACGTGCTCCCTGCTCTCAGCCTCCTCTTCTCGTGATCCATCTGTTTGTCTCTATAGGGTTACAACCACAGCTTCTCTTTGGCTGTTGACGACCCCTCAGTAACTCTGTTAAGGTTGAAGGTGAAACGTCTTCATCTGCTAAATGAGGGAGCTTTCTTCCCACAAGAGACAGTCTGTTTCTTTGCTGAATGCATACAATATAAATCAAAGTATGTGCCATTATTAATAAATAAAGCATTGGGTAGGCTTTGTCTGGAAGTCTTGTTGAAGGTACTGATTACTCTCCAATAACTTGTGAAAAATGCATAATTGCCTTTGGGATATTGAAGCATGGAATAATTAGAGTGCAAGTTTGAGAAAGGGAAGTTGCAACTACAGAGCAACTGTTTGCAGCAACTGCTTAATTTTTAGGGCGAAATCTTTTTTTTTCTTTCTTCTTGATTTATCTCTGAATATTCCACACTTCAGTGTTTCAGAATATAAAATTAATTATTTTCTGTAGATACATTTCAAAATTGTGCTAATATTAATTATCTAAAATCACTGGTGTTTGATGCACTTCAGGTTTCTGATATCGATATTTAGGGTTTTAGGACAATTGTGGGCCAAGTAGTTAGAAAATGAATTGACTGCTATTGAAAGGAAACTTTGTACTAAATTCAGATGTAAATTCCATTGTCTTATTAGAATTGAACATCTCTTAATTCTTGCCAGCTTTAATCCTTGCACAGAAAGGATTTTTTCTGGCTCCTTAGTCTGGCTGTTACGAGGAAAGACTGGGGCAAATGGGTTCATGAAACCTTCGGTACCTGCTCACATGCTCCCTTCCTCGCTCGAGAAGGGGAGAGCTGGTCCCTGATATGCCCATCGTTTTGTTTCCTTCCATCTCCAGGTCTACCTTCTCTAGGATCAATTGTTGACCATTGTGACAGGTAGAGGAGAGGGAGTCTAAGTTTTTTTCCATATTCTTTTTAATCCCATGTTTGTGCTTCTTTATATGTGCAAAATATACACTTACTGGGGAAGGTATGGACTAAAGATAAGGGTTTCCAAAGGTGTGGTTAAAGCGATCTGCAAAATCTACAGTGAGAACTGCTGCCCGGGTCCCTCTGTAGTATCAGATTGATAATCCCAGTACGTCTTACTCTGTCACAATTTTATGAGTAAATGCATTGCCTGCCTGGGAAACAGACAGTACAGTTGGAGGAACAGAGAAGATTTAACACTTAACAGTGATGAGAGAGAAAACAGCATATAAGTGCAGAATAAAATTGTTCTCTGTTACAGCATTAAGCTGGAAGTACATTACGGTCTTGGAGTTTAACAGAAATCTTTAATTACAAACGTCACTTGCACTATAATCTTTTGGTTTGATAGCCTGTAGACTGATTCTTACAATATGTTGCATCCTTTTTTTTGGTTTGCAAATTCTCAAACTAAAAATCTTTCAGCAACATGTACTTGTTCTTCAAATCTCATCTTATCTCATGAGTGTTACAATTAGCAATTCAGAACTCTATATCTTAGTAGCCATGCATAAGAATTAATTCAAGCAAAATGTAATTTAGAATAATAATAACATGCTTTCCAAATGTTTCCTACATTAATCATGGTGAAGACAGTAACTATAGTACCACTGTTGGATTTTATTGAAAATAAAGCAATTCAGTGTGCTACATGTTCTCTTGAGAGTATTACTGTTTGTTTAAAAGAAGTGCAGGATGCAAGTATGAGACAGTAAGAGAACCTTCTGTTTTCTGTTGAGTGAATTCAGTGCTTAGGAACATTTTGATACAAAAGCAATACAGCAGTGTTTGTTTTAAGGAGAAGGTTCTGAACTTTGCTATTTGTCAATGGATATTTCTAAAATTTACGTATATATAAAAGTCAAAAAGAATAAAGCGTGTGTGCCAGGTTTTCCACCAAAATAAATATTAGACCCAAGACAAATAGTTCACCCAAGTTATTAACTCTGTGGTAAATAAACCCGTCGAAGTTTGCTTACTGCAGTTTACCCAAGGCGTTCAGCTGTCGTGAGGCTGAACATACCACCCACTTCCAATTAAATGTCACTGGGGAGCCTGTAAAGAGGTTTGACTCCAAAAATGCACACAGGAGTCATAGGCCAGATTTTTTGGTTAAGGTGGTTGTAATTTGGTTACAAATTCCCAAACCCAGATTCCTGCTGCATTGAACAAGGTTGCAGTACAGTGTATGTGACCAGTCCTTAGGGGTGTGAGGCCCTTGGAGCACCTTGGTAGCAGCAAACCCTCCCTGCCCAACAGGTACTTCTGCAGGAGAAGACTTTGCTCAAGTGAGGATAATATTCATGGTGTGGTTGTCATGCCCTAGCTTCTCATAATCTAGAGGGAATCTAATTCGGTGTATCTTGGTTTTTGCCCTTTTCTGTCAGTGGGTCCATCTGCCTCCCCCCTGCAGCCCTATGTGTTAATTGCCTTCATTCTCTTTTCCTGCTGGATGTTAATTCAATGCACCTGCTTTCACGTTTTGGATCATCATTTAGTTCAGCCTGTCATTTATATTACTGCTGAGTTAAGTTAAACTTGTTATTCCAGGTCTAAAATCAGGTCTTTCTCATAATCGAATTGTAAATAAGTTGCTATCAATAAATTAGATCTGCAGTCATTTGCCAGTGGATGTGTCACGGTCAGAGGAAGTTTTGTGTGACTGACAAAAATTCAAAGTCTTATTAATAAATCTGGCAAATGCTGGAACTTGAGTCCGAATAGAGACAAAAGACCTTGTCCTGGCCCCTCAGGCTTCTGGAAGAGCTTGGAAGCAGCCGGGAGCTGGTGTTGGAGCTGGGGAGTCTCCCTGTGGAGGGGAGGGGCTGAGGAGTTGTGGAAAAGCAGCTTTTGCTCAGTGGATGGGACGTGGCGAGGGGGCGAAGAGCTTTGGACAGGGCATTGGTGTGGGGAGCAGCCAAGAGGAGTACCCTGCTCCTCGCTTCTGGATGGGCCGGGTTTTAGAACAAAAGCTGGATAAAAGTCTTTTCTCCTTCTAGTGGGTTGTCTTCTGCATATCTTACATTTCTTTACTTTTTATATAAAATAGTTTGTAAAATTTGCAGATTTGGAAAGGAGGCAAAAGATGAAGTTAACCTCATTTCCAATTTAATAAGGCCTTCGGCACAAGGTTTTGGTCCAGACTCTTGAAATGCTAAAATTCACCATATTTCTTAATGAGGAGCTGGAAAAGCCTTGGTTTTTTTCCCATTACATGTGGTGTTCATTAGAGTGAGGTAGGAGAAGGCTGTAGAAACCCAAGTGGCCTTTTTGGCACCTGGGTTACAAACAAGAAAGAACTGGTAAAGCAGTATTTCAACTCTAAGTGTTAATTACATGCTTTGCTTCATATTAGCACATGGAATGTGTAGGAGAAATATTTTTCCCTTTAGCTGCTGTGTGTATATGGTGGAGCTTGCCAACTGTTTCTTTTTGCGTACTGTGAATTTTTCCTTTTGTAGCCATATTTAATTTAAACTTTATGCACCAGTTGTCTCCGGTGGAAACGTGAGTCTTGAACTGAGCCTTTAATGCTTGCTTAACTTCAGTATGTGAAGAAGAGCTTCCACAAAATCCAACTGAAGGAATAGTTTAGGGTCAAGTGAAGTCTTCTAATTCAAAGGAAAAGTATCTCTCAGTGGGGAAATTCCTGAAAGATGTTTTAGGAGGATGCTAGGGCAGTTCTGCTTCACACTGAAATAGGAACGTACAATTGATTGTCAAATCCAGACCTGTGTGACTGCAGGCATCTCATTATATATATCTTTATATAATCCCTAAGAGCTGCCCTGTAAAGGTCCTGTTTTGTTACTTAGCTATTGCCTAGTATACACAGAGCTTTTATTTTCCTTCTGGCCACAGTCAAAGCTGGATCTTTCATTTGAAACATTTTTTTTTTTTTTTGTAATCCTGCAATTCACATTTGTATGATATATCTCTTAAGGCTCATGTGACATGAAAGAGGCAATCGTAGATAGAAGAGAAAATGGATAGATGGTAAAATAGCACCTAGAAGAAAAGTAATTTTCTGAGATTCCTAAATAAATTGCTCTCTAATTCACAAATAATGCAGTACATATTTAGGTTGTCATAAAGAATGATTACTGAATATGGAGCTCAGAATTCTTAATAGAGCAAAAGTATATATGGAATTGTTGAGGAAAAAATGAACTATAAAAATACAGAACTTCTAATATTTAACTGTTTTCCTTCATAAATCACTTGCTAATAAACGCAAAACAGTAGAGCATCAGAAACAAAATCAGTTCTTTAAGGAAAATAACTTTCAAAACCACTTTTGTCTATCATAAATTCTCTCGCAAATAGTGGGTATATCTGTTTTGCATATTTAAGAAAACCTCTGACTATTTGCCTCTATTTTGCTTTCTTCTGTTGTTTATCAGAAACAAGAATTAACAAATTTGGATAGATTGAAGATAAATCATTGGTCTAATGTTGATGTAGCTTAACTTAATAGTAAAATCTTCATTAGATTCCTTTAATATAAAGGCATCTACTGAGCTGTTACCAGAGGTATGGCCATGGGGATGAGCTGGAACAAGGGCTCTCAGAAAGTGATGGGTTGCTCAGATCCAGCTGGTACAGCTCTTCCAGAGTGAGGGATTCTATATCTGCCAGAATCCTGCAAGAGAAGCACTTGCCTGTATATAGTTTCAGCTTCTGGTAGATATCATTATAAAACCCTGGTTCAATTCTGTTTCAAAGTAGCCTTGGAATTTGGCTTGTTCTGAACATTGTTGTATTTGCACTGGAGGGACATGGAAACTTATTCTGCAGTGTTTGAAGAGAACTTTTAAATTCAGGTTTGATCATTGATTTTACTGGCATTGAAGTTAATACGAGCTTCATTGGAAGCTGAAACACCTGGGCTTTCATCCACAAAATAGAGCATCCAAGGAGAGGAGACGGGGCTAATGTCAGGGTCAACTGGAAAATGCAGAAAAGGCAAAAATTCTATGCCATATCAAAATTGCTTTTTAAAATTAATCTGTTCTCATATTTAAATATTTTGTCACCCACAAGATTGTTTTGACACCTGAAAGTTGCTTGGTTGACAATAACTACTTAGTAACCTTATCCTCAGGCTTGATAGACATGCTTTGCTTCTTACCAACACTGTCTCCACCAGAGAAACCTATTCCCAGATATAGCTAAGACAGAACGACTTTGAAAAGTCTCAGAAAGATAGAAAGTTTCATTGGGATATGAAGAACATGAAAAGATGAAGTATTCTCTGCTGTATTGTGATGAATCAGCTCATTTAGCAGCTGATGATTCTTGGCACAGTGCTATCTTTTTTGGTTTATTCCTGCTAACCTACCCACGGTCTCAATGGTGATTTTATTCAAGTAAGAACTAGAGAACTGAGCCCTGTCAACAGCCTCAGATTACTCTTGACTCTCTGAGTTTGCTTCATCTAAGCAGGTATTGTTATTGAGCCTATTTACCCTATTTATTTTTTTTTTCATTTCAGTATCCTTAATGGGACCTTCTGTTCCTGATGTAAGAGCTTGTATGGTTTTGCTGCTGGGAAGCAGAAATTTTTTAAGCTCTTTGTGCTCAATCTTGTTATTGCTGCTCCAACAGCTTTTGTGGTGGTCAGTATTACATGGGTGGAGTAACATAGGCATTTTCCAGACCCCATCAAGTGCCCAAGGATGCACCGAGGGAGAGGAAATAATAGCAGTGACCATCTGTGTGCTTTGTTACTGTCGGTGTGGGGACAGTGAGCTGTTGACTATTGCAAGCCCCATACACACCATGGCAACAGAGGGATGATTATAAGTAATGCAAGTCCCAGGGTATCAGAGATGGATAGTAATGAAAGGAAGTCCCCATTTCTGAACCCAAAAGCCGACCTTGAAATAGCTGTTGGTAGTTGTTTTTTCAGGACTCTAAATTCTTCATTTTTCCCTGCCCATTCTGTCTCTAGGGATGAAGCCAGGAAAAGAACCTGGAGGCTCTGTGGAGGCTCGATGCAGGCATTTTTAGCAAAGTTGTAGAGAGGTGAGTGGCTTTGAACTCCTTATTAAGTTCTTTAGATTGTAGTGGGGCTCAAATATTAAGGCCAGAATAAAGACAGGGTTAGGAAAATTGAAGGCTGTATGTCAGAACAAGTGCAGTATTCAACAAGATGCAAATACGTAAGCCTAGGTCTGCCATAAGTAGTACTGAATTAATCCTTATTTACTTCTGGCTGGTTCCTATATTTCAGAAAAGTTTAGGATTAGAAACCAACTCTAACCAGATGCAGTTTGTAGCTTCTTATACCGTATGAATCGATGTATTCAGGAATTTCCAGAAGGGTAAACTGAGAGTTGAGATAAATGTTTTCTGAATTCTTTAGTCTTGATTTCCTATCTATATGGGCATCTGAAGCCCATGTTAACAGTAGGGCTATAGCTAGGGTTAGGAATGGTGTGGGTAACAGCCTGAAGGGCTGCAACAGGAGGAAAATTCTGGAAAATATGTTGAAACCTATAACCAGAAATTTCAATTTACTTGATCTTATTTTTTGGGTTGTAATAGGGCCTTCAGCTGATAGTATTTGGAGTCAAGAATATCAAGGACAAGATAAAGTGAATATTTAAAGTATTTTCATATTCCAAAGAGGTTAACTGAGCCGTGGTAGTAACGGCTTCCATTACTTTTTCTTATGAGTGAGTTATAACAGGTTCTTAGAACTTCATGCCTCCGTTGGAGTTCCTGAATATCTTTAAAAGTTCTGTTCTCATTTGGGAAACAAATGTTTACAGTCTTGAGAGTTAACAAGTACATATTCAACTGGCATTAGCGTTTTTTCTTCAGGCAATTGATGATTTTTTTAAGCTTGTGTTTCTTACAAAAGGCCACCGGAGTTATGACCCTGTATTAGTTGTTTACTTATTTTTTAAAATCAGTGACAAAGTTACATATCCAGAGGTTGCTGTTCCTGATGTGCTCATAGAGACAAATTTCAAGTCACAGGTTTCACACATTGATTTTCAACCTCATTTTCAGGTTCCCAGTGCTATCCTATAGCCATTTTCACATTAGTGCTGGCAAGAAAAATATGTTAAAAATTCTGTAACCCTACCTCAAATTGAACATGGTGGTAAACATCATGCTTCTCACAGGAATGTGTGTATGGAAGTGTGTGTGTGCCTGTGCCTCTGTCTGCAGCCGCTGCGTGAAGCTCTTTCCTGTTCCTGGCTGTGAGGTCTCTTTCTGTACATGGCAGTCACACTGTCCCCTCCACGGCTAACAGGGGCTGGGTCAGGTTCTGGGTGGTCTGGGTATATCCGTCCTGAACTGAAATTCCAAAAAGTTTTTAAAACATGATTCTGTTTTCACTGAGAAGCTTCCTCAAAGGCATGGCTTCTATTCAGGACATGTTTTCAAGTCAGAGTTTCTAAGAAGTAGTAGAAGCTATGAAATTGAAATTGCCTGACTGAGTACATGGCCTTTTCATAAAGAACTGTTCCAGAGATTTTGGGGACCTTGTGGAATTTTGTTGTAGTCAGTAGGAGAAGAAGGTTGATCCTTTCATTGTGATTTCATCCGAATCCTAAGATACTGAGGTATCTCCGCATCACAGGTTGCTTGTGTCATATTTCTTGACTATTTAATTGGCACAGTTTAAAAACTATGGTGTTACATGGATGTGACAACTTGAATATTTAGCATGAGAACTGATGCTCTGTTGAATAAAAACCGTAATGTAATTTTTCAATGTAAAGAGGCATCAAGAAACTTAAATGGTGTCATCCAGCTTGGCTTTTCTTTTCCGAAGGAGCAAGTTCCCATGGATGACTCCAAATGTTTTTAAAGTTTCATATGAAATAGGTGTCTTCCCATCAAAGTACATGTTTTCACAGCATGGAAAACAACGGTGGTAACTTCTGCTTCCTGGTAACTTGAATGAGCATTGGAGATGAAATTTCCTGACCATGTAAAGGGCTGGTTTTAACAGGAAAAGCCTGTTCAAGAACAAACAGTTTACAGAATGTAATGAAATGAATAATGTAATTCTTGTGGAAGATGGACTTTTGAGCTGCCTTTTCCACAGAAGGTAAAGAGAAACATTAAAAATACATTTCCTGCTGATAGGTTGAATTCATTTTAGCTGGCATAAATAGGACAGATGAGCTATTCAAATGTCTGACGAGTACTATATAATGAAATATTTATCATCTTCTCATGGTCACTGCATGAGAGGCCAATAATTTGTTTTCTCTCAGCACTCGTATTTTGTGGTGCTTATAATAAATTATACATTGCAAGCTTATATCCTTCACCTTTTTTCTATTTACCTATCTAGTCTGAGATCTCATTCATCAAAATGTATCTGCTTCTGGGACAAAAGTGAGGCTATAAATTCATGTATTCTAAAGAATCATGGAATTTATAATGCATGATGGTACTGGGACAACATGGATAGAGTGTAACATACTGAGCAGGTGACCTTTAGAGCTGCAAAGTGGCAAATGGAAATAGCAACATTTTGATAAAGGTATAAATATATATAGACAGATATTAGCCTCGGTCATGCTGTCTGTTGGTTTTGATTTAGGATAACAACTCTGGACAATCAAAGTTGTTCAGGATTTTGCCTATTACTGAGCTTAAGCTGGAGCCGTGGATTTAGTTCTTATGACCATCAAATTCCCTAAAGCGTTCCTCAATGTCAGAGACATATAAATTATCTTTTACTCTCTTTGCATTAATGCAGTGGATTTAATGCAGGAAATATTAGGATGAAATGAAAAAAGTATCCCCGAGTGATAGCCTTTACAGTATTTAGATATAAAGTCTTCAATGCTAAAGATGAGAGGTTGCATTTAAAAAACTGAAAAAAAAAATCTGGAATTGCTTCAAAATATGAAGAAAATTAGCACCCTTTAGAACTCAAACATAATTTTTCCTCAGTGTGGAGGGGAAATTAACCTCTTACTTTACATTGGCAGACTTTAGCAAAGATCCCTGTTTATAATTCCCAAGACTTACTGCTAAAGACATTAAGATCGAAGTGTGCTCCTGTACAAGAAGGTGATGTGGTCTTATGCTGTGTTCTTATGTGTGAGAAAGTATAATTTTTTTTGGTCTATTTTTTCTGCTTCCAATGAGAAGTCATTTGACCTCTGTGTGGAGATAAGCCCACCCCTTGCCTGACTTACTGAGGAAACGGAATCAGTCAGAGTGGTGAGGAGAATGGCAAAGTTCATTATTCAATGCTCAAAAAGTCTTCAGAGATCTATAATTTCTGCAAACTTTGTAAGACTCTAAATTCATTTCTCATGACAAAATCATTCAAAATGAACAGCCTAAAGGATTTTAAAATAGCCTTCTGCTTGGGTTATACGGAGAAAATAAACATAGAGCCTTTCTCGGTCAGTCCAATTTAAATATTGTGTACGTTTTGACCATACGGTCCTGTAATGAGGTAGAATTTCTGGGGTTTGTGTTGCCCAAAGAGGCATGAAATTTCTAACTCACATTTTGTTTAGTGAGAAACTTAATAGTTAAGATTCTTGTGTGTATGGAACATCGTGTTTCGGGTTAACAGATCAGATCCCTGTCTGAGGGATCAGTATTGCAGGTCTTGGAAAGCCACACTTATATTTTAAAAATCCCAAATTTTTTGAAGGCATGGTAGGCTTTTGGTTTATGGATCCCAACTTTTTTTTACAAGATGACAGGGCCAATTTTTAGTTCTATAATTTCCAATGATCTTCTGAGCATGTATCAAGAAATTTGTGTGTGTTGGGTCTGGAAGCAGCACTGTGTTTCTGTCTCATTCTTGTGACATCTGCAGAGATTCCAGGTATTACAGAGCTTCAGCCTATACCCCAAGTTGGCAATTAGTTGCCTGGATGATACCTGTGAAGTCAGGAAAGTTTGAAATATTAACCATGTTGTTGAAGCTAGACTCGCAGAGATCATAAGTTTCTGAAATCTGATTTTAAGGTGGTGTGTTATACTGATTAAAAACAATTTGCTTGATGCGCCATTTTCCCATTTCCAAGGAAAGAATGCTTTCAGCTTCATGGTACCTCATCTACTAGTGTCATCTTCAACTTCTTATTATTTGCCCATCATAACCCTGGAGTCCCACTGGTATAATTTGCCATTATGTAGAAATAGAATTTTGTTGTTGTTGTTGGAATCATTCCCAGCGTTTCCACTGAGCAAAGTTTGGCTCCTTTCTTGAAAGTACTGTGGTAAACATAGCATAGCAAGAAATTTTCCTTATAACTGTACAGGAAGATTTTGTTAGTGCTAATTCCATGGTGTAGTGACAGTTCCATTAAGATTTTTAGAAGTAAATCTATTCTCAGGAAGAGGACAAAGAAAAAAAAAAAAAAAAAGACAAATGTAGAAGGTGTTAGTTCTGTGTCAGTATCCCTGTGTAACCACGGAGAAAGCATGTGAGTTCTTTGCATATTTTCTTAATACATAATTTGGAATCACTATAAAATCTTTTAAGGGGTTAGTGGAATGATTTGTTGCAAATAAATTGCCTAGTAAAACAGCCTTTTTCCTTTAATTGCTTTTGTTTGCATACACACATGCAGATAAATACATAACAGGCTGAACTGCTAGATGTGTTTGCTGTTTCTGTAGGCAAATGATGCTATCAACTGGTTGTAGAACTGCTTCGCTTGCACTTCATGGAAGAAAGGGATTAAATACGAAAGAAAAGGAGCTCCCCTGTCAGTGACTCTCCCACTGACTGGCCCATTACCTGTTCAAACCCTTTCCCTTTTTCCATTCTGCTATTGCTCCATAATCAATTACTTAAAGCTTCTGCCTGAATTACAGGCTTGTGGGCTCTTTGTGGTTTGTATTTTTTTTTTCAGGTGAATAATGAATAATAGGTAATTACTCCTTGGTAAGTAAAATTTATGGAGTTAATGATGAAAATTTTTGGACTTCATGAGGGAAGTCAGAGTAAAGTTGGCCTCATCTGAAATAGTAGGATTATTTGGTACAACGATGTGCTCATGAATAATTTTTGCAGTTATGCAACTTGATTTTTTTCTTATTTCTATGATTGGAGTACTAGCTTGATTAATATTAGTAAACTGTATAAGTGAAAATCATTTAATCATATCCTAGAATAACAGTTAACTTCTCAAATTTCAGTCTTTTACCACACTGCACGAGGATGACATGAAAATTTGTAATTTTGATCTTCTAAATGACTGGGGTTGTCCTTAGTCTAGAAAACAGAACTTAGTTGCATAAAATACAGTTTCAACTTTGTCAGTCAAGACATAAAAAGGTATAATAATGCTTCCAGGAGACAAAACGAGGACTAAAGCATTCTCTTAACTCATGTTAAACCCTGACAAAAGGTAGAGAATTCATACTGGAACTTGACCAATAAAGCCAGATTCTTGTATATTGAAGGGTACCTGTATCCAATAAAGGCATTTACCCCTACAGTGATTACAGAAATAGACAAGCCTGGTCAGATTACTTGTTAAATTATTTTCTAAAAAATGTTCTATTACAAATCAAGGATAATATTTCTAAGACTTTTTTTAAACTTGTGTATATAAAAAGTACTTCTCAAATTTTGACTTCAGGTTCTTTATCTACTTACCTGTGCATTCATTTCTTGTTATTACGGACTACTTTAAATATATATTTCACTATAAAATTGTGCGGTCACTTTCTGACTGTTGTTAGGAGCAGATTTCCTGGGAGAGCAAATGTCAGGGAATTCCTGTCTGCGGTTAGAATTGCTCTGTGCAGCTGATGTTTTGATTTATTTGAGTGACAACCAGCTTGCTGTCTCCCTTACTAAAACCATCTCTTCAGGATTACGCAGTCTTGACAGACTTTGGTGAGAAATTGCCAAAATGCTCGCTCTGCTTCATAAACACCTGCCCAGAATGGTCTTTAAATTTGTATTCATAACATCCTCGCTCTCTCCGAAAGGGTAACCGCTCTCCCTAAACACAGCGCAGAAGGCTTTCCCTTTTTACGTAGGGTACCGCAGTGATGGAAGAGCCTCGGAGTCTGTTGTGCAGTTGTGCTGATGAATTATTGAATGGTGGAGAGGAGCTGGCTGCTTGAACTTTCTTACTCACCCAAGCTGAAATAGAAAATGGATGAATTTGTATGTGAGGTTTGTAAACGGGAACTACTTGTCCTGTATACAGCCCCCTGGTTTTCCTGGCGCTTGTCACCGGACTCTGGGCTCTCTGATCCCTTACAAATCTTTATGCTTGATTCTGCTGGGACACAAGTTCCCGTGTCGGTCTGTTCTGCAAATGCAAAGCCCTCGGGGGGGCTAGGGATGAAGTTGTTAACAGCTTGGTAAATGTGAAATTACAGACTACTGCTCTCTGCTAGAAATGCTGGAGGACGTGATGATACTTTGATCAATAAAGCCTGAGTGCAGACAGGGGCAAGGACTCACAGAAGAGACTCTATTTTTCAAAATATATTTTAATTAGGCATATATTTTGCACTTATAAGTAGGAAGGCTCCTCTGATAATTGACTTGCACGTAGTTATACAGAGAGTGCCTACTCCTGCTTTAAGGAGAAGAATGTACTGCCCCAATGAAGCATAATGGGAGATGTTCTTCTAAAATACAGTCTGGGCTGTCAGGTAACGAACTCAGCCTTTCATCTGGGTAATACAGATGTTTAAATACCAGCCCCCGCTATCTTAAGTGATTGTGAAGCTCTGAAAGAGCAACAGAGCGCCAAAATATTCACTCATCTGTCAGGAGAAAGCTGAAACTCTTATTTTCAGGGGCACATCACTGAATTTCACTGAATTTCACTGAATTTTTTTTTGGAGTTGGAAGGGACCATAGAGATCATCTAGTCCAACTCC
>JAOQGH010000005.1:1323351-1368333 GCA_025769975.1 Gallinago jamesoni
GTCATACACGACTTACCCCTGGTAAACCCATGTTGCCCACTTCCAATAATCCCCCGCTCTTGAACTTGTTTGGAGATCAGAAAGGGTGTAGTAAAATATGAGGCTGTGGCTTTGTGACATCACCTATATACTAGTTTAACGGTTTTGTACAAAAAGTGTATTTAACAGAAAACTGTCTCCCTGATTTTTCTGGAAAGACTGTTGCTATGGTAGAATTAATATTAAATTCTTCTAGTTATAAGTGTTTTCTTCTGTTCTGCAGTTTAAAAAATTGCCACTGTTTTCAATCTTTTTTTTTTTTCTAAATGTCCCTTCCTGGCAGGTGTGATAGATGCTAAAATTTACTTTGGGATGAACCCATCTAGTCAGTCGTTTCCAACAACGGTTATTATCATGTTATTTGTATTGAAAGCATATTAAAACTCAAATAGTTCAAAAGCATAAACAGGCACAAAGCAAAGCCTATTATGGTACTGTTTACCAACAGATTTATAATTACAAAGTAAATTAAGCATGAAATGGAACACTTTTCATTTTCTGCCATAATAGTATGAAATATTTGATGTTTCTTTACAGATTATTCTGGAAAAGCTTTGAAAGTGAATAATTCTGAAGGTTGTCATGGTATTTTAGCAGAACCTAAACATATCTCCCTTAAAACACCCATGTCCTTTTTCCTACAGATAATCAGAATGCCCAGGGAAGGGAGAAGGGCTATTCCAGAACTCAGTCCTCAGATCAGAATAATTATAATGCATAAAATAATTAATTTCATAAGAAATATGGAATGCTGATCTTTTCTCTCTCATAAATACTTTCATTTTAAAAACTTTAATACAAAGTTACGGAATACCTTACACAACGTAAGAGTGCTGCACGTTGTGAATGTAAGCCCCCAGCTGAATGTCTCTAGTCTGTTGGACCTACAGCTCTGATAACGGAGCTCAGGTTATTCCCAGTTCATCTGTCTGTCACAGGCAATACTGTGTGTGCAGAATATATCACAGGAGACTCTTTTTTCATTCATCAGTGCTTTTAAATGACATTTTTTAGTATGTATGAAAAATATTGACAGTGGCTATTCCTTTGAAAGGCAGTATAACAACAAACAAGCTCCCTGCTCTACCTGTATTAATGCTAATATCTTTTGGTCTCTCTGCTGTGAGCCATTCTGTCTTACTGTGCAGCAACAAAAGATACACAAACCTAGTTTTGAGTGATAGGCATAATTTCTACTCACATGGTATTTGCCTTTGCCTGTCTTTTATGACCTTTCCATGTGAACCTAAACTTGACCTACAGTGGGTGGTGGCAGTCAAACCAAGGGACAATTGTGTTTTTTGAAGGTGAAAAAGGACGTGTTTAAATTTGGTCAAAATATTGATAATTGTAAGTTTGATCTGTCCTTCCCCCACGCTAGGAGCAGAGGAGGTGGGAGGGATGGACATGTGCACACTCAGGAATTCAGGTGCCCGGAGATACTGCCACTGCTATTGATTCCTGCATGAAGTAGAACAACAGGCTGGTGGGAGAGAACCCTTTCTCCTCAAAGCAACTTTTGCAGGGAAACTAAACCTACGCAGCTGCAAAAGAGATCATAAATGTTCCATACAACAAGAGAGTTGTGTTTTTCCCTTGTCCCCCTTTTGAAAAGTTACTTGGATCATTCACATCATACTCAAGTAAAGAGACGTTCCCCTTATTCCACGTTGCTTCGGATTAGGCCTCTCAGATCTGATTTGTCTTTATATTACCAGTTGGCAGCAAATACTCCCAAAGCTTGTCTCACCTTCTTTATATTGCTTTGTTTGAAGGTGATGTTACTGAGTCTTTCCACAAGAATTATGAACAGACCTTGAAGGTGCTGTACCTTGAGCAAAACAGTCTCTGGAAGCCACACCTGGACACTGAACCCTTACACCCAAGCCAACCTTTCTCAGCATCCTCCTCAGCAGCACACACTGCCTTCCTTCCCGTCAGCAATTCTCTTTGTTTGGGTCTTTCACACCTCTGTGTATGAAGAGGACATTTACTAAGCATCCTTTCCTAAGCTGAGCCTTGGCAGTTGATCCTTAAGAATTTTTGTACGATGGGTTTAAAAAAAACCCCACCAGTAGTTTGAGGCTGCTGTTGCAGGGAAGGTTGGACCTTTCCAGTCTCTCCGGTGACAGAACGCCTTCAGCGAGCTGCCTCTATCTGTGACAGACGCTTTCCCCGCGTTCGTGGCTATTGTCTGTATGGTTCATCCCCATAAACAGCAGATACCCTCATCTAACACTTGGGTGGTGTGAAGATCTGCTGTGCACGCCCAGGGGTGCCCCTCTCAGAACTGACTGCAGTCAGAGCCCTGCTGAAGGCCGGGTTCCCCTCTCCCAGACGGAGGATGGTCTCTGCGCCCCGTGTTCCGCACACGGCTGGGAGCAGCAGGGTCATTCCTCTAATTAATGCCTGAGCTGATCTCAAGAAATAGGCTGCGGGAAAGGCAAAGGTCTCCGCGTGAGTTTTGTATTTGTAAATAGCTTACCTACGTGCTGTAATCTAAAGAACTTCTTTCTCCTCATTTTTCAACAAATCTAGCACATATGTTTCTCACAGAGGAAATCTGGCTGTTTTCCCTGTTTCTGACATCTCCTGATTTTTCATTTTCCAAAGCTCATTCCAATTCAGGAAGATAATGAATATTCAATAATTCATCTTCTGCAAAACAGTAGGATTTTAAGAGCCTAAACTGAGGGTTTTGGTTTTTTTTTTTCCCAACCGAGCCAAATTTGCATTAAATGTCCCCAGATTTCTTAAAAAGGAATCTTTTCTAAAAGTTAGGTTATACCACCTGAGGGTCTTGCTCAGCCTTTACTCATTCTATCTTCTGGCAAATGCTTTGCTTGTTCAGTGGCATTTGTGTCTGTGTAAAAGTGTAAGCATTTGCCTTCAGAACTGGTGGAAAATTTCAGACCTGGGGTTTTGAGCTGGTATCCAGTGATCCCGGCGTCCGTGAGCTCAGCACCAGGCGTTGGAGCGACTGTCTCTGTGCTTGACAAAGGCTCTGTGCTTGCTCCTTGTGAACATCCAGGAGATGTGTTCCTCTCCTCCCAACTCTCCTTTGCTACATGGAATTTCACACTAGCAACGTTTGCTGCCGTGCTGCATCTCCGGCCTCGCCAATGCTGGGGTTTGGGTTCCTTGGACTCTGTGTCCATTTGTAGACATCTTTCTTTTCTGTTTTGTACTTTGACTGCAGGATCCTTGGCCTGGGAATCTCTTTGTTCTGTATTTTCTCCTGTTAGCTCTGTAGCTTATTTTGGAGGCTCCTCTTCTCCTCCCTTTCCTTACTCGGTAGCTTTTGTTAAGCACATTTGTTGTAGCTTTTCTGGGACTGGTTGTTCAACAAATTAGTCTAAATGAAAGCAGGTAGGCTGGAAGGGTGGGTGGGTTTGTAGTTAAGGTAGAGGCAGGACTCAGGAAATTGAGTTCAGTTCCCAACCTCGCCACTTAATGTCTGTGTGTGTCCTTGAATGAAGTCACTTAATCTCTCCGTGCCTCCTTATTCGTGAGGCAGAATTAATTGTAGTGCTTTTTTCCCATTTACTATCTGCTTTTCAATTTTTCCTATAAATGTTTAGAATTGAAATAATATGTATGTGTAGCATTTAGCCCAATATGTTCATGATACTGGATAGTGGTTCAACTAAAAAAGGAATTAATCACTATAATTTTATTACATACGCTTTAGCGTATGGAATAATTTTACTGTTACAATCTGATGGAGATTTTTCTGGTCCTGTGCTAGGAAACACTGTTTCTGCTGGGAGTCAGGCTTTGGAAAGGGTATTCCATGCAGGTGTTTCCAGTGTCACATGAAGTTTATTCCCATCCTTTGATTTTAGGATTTTAATAAAAGATCTGTCCAATCCTATGCATGGTTCAGTGTATAGCTACAGTTATAGTGAGCATCCAGCCGGTCAATTGTTATTTGAATGACCTTTTTTCTGCTTCCTGGGACAAGGAATGCATGTAGTTGGATGCAGAATTGTAACTCAAAAATAGAAGTATGAATCAATTAAGAGAAATTACAAAATGGGAATCTCTGACACCATATAATTAAACCCGTGGAAAAGAGCCATCTCTCTCTCTGCAGACAGATAAAAGAATTTCTTTCTTTTTCTCCCTCCCAGAGTACTTGTTGCTTTCTCAGACAAGGGAAGTGCACACAGTGTGCTGCTGTGTGGCAGTTAATTCTCCGGGTTGGTTTTTCACAACTGTTAACATAAATGGTGTGTATACAGCTGGATTACACTTTCAATTTGTGTTTCCAGTGGGGAACTCGCAGTCATCCTCTAGCAACTAGATTGGGACTATCTACCAGAAGGTGGGGGAAACATAAAGGTTCTTTGTTTGAAAAATGAAATCTAAATTTCTCATTTAAAAACTAAAGAACAACATGGAAGTAAAATAGTCATACTGAAAAGCACTTGATTGAGTCAGATGCAAATGTTTTCAATAAACATTTATACCTTTAAATTATTTATTTCTTATTTTAGTACAGATGTATGCTTTTGGGGATAGAGTGTTGAGCTAAATCATTTTAAACCTGATTGCAAAGAGGGTAACTGAATGTTTCCTTAATGAATGCATGCATGGTGCTTTTGCGATGATTATAGGCATGGCGTGACTGGAATTTAAGTTGCTGCTCCTCCCCAGACTTGCATCCCCGACTTATTTCCTATTATATTCAAGGCACCTGTTTTTTCCTGTTAAGAATGTAAAGTGTTAGCTGAAATCATAAAAGTAACTGCATGAATATATGGAAAGCAGCCACCTAGTATGATTTTAATAATTCTGTAGCGTTTATTAAATTCTCTGTTGAATCACTTCATGGTATTGATGGCATAATTTAAAGTGACAGAAATGAAGGAACATGACCTTTAATGTCATGACATGAGTTGTCACAAAAAAGGAAAGATGATCTTAATTCAGCCAAACGGCTTCCAAGGAAGTCTTGGTACATAATAAACTGAGATTTACCTTTCCCTGAGATAACACTGCTCAAGCTGAGATTTTTATTTTAGATGAGACAAATTGACTGAATAGAAGATGAAAATATTGTTCTAATTTTGAACTTCATGTTACATTATAACAAATTAATACTAGTTTTTAAGAGGGAACGTGTAAAATGTGGTAGCTTGCAACAGAAGAGCGATAGATACAGTGATTGCTACAGTGTTTTCCAGAACAGTATCCCATTTTCCTAAATCCAGAAGCAATTCTGTTTCTCTAAATGCTGTGTCGTTAGACACAAACCTGCACTCAGCTGTCTAGAGGCACTGATTTCCCTTCTGTTGGTAGAATCATCTTGTATTGATGCACTTTCTGTAGTAGAACCAGAGAAGAAAAAGTACAGGTGTGTTCGGCGGTTGTCATGTTAGTTTGGATGTCATGATGTCCAGTTGGTTTAGAGCTTTAGCAGCAAGACAAGTGTAATAAAGAGAATAGATTTCTTTAAATGATTCTGTTAATGCACCCTGAACATAAACTCATTCCCTCGTCAGACATTGTAATAAGCCTGGAATAAGACGGATCATAGGCAAGAACTCGTGAGTCCTAGCAGCTCCAATGGTTGCTGCTGGTGTGGCTGGGTCAGAAGAGGGTCTGGATGTCCCTGTGGGACACAGAGGCTGGAACCAGCAGGGAGGAATGGCCAGGGAGGCCATGGGGAGAGGTGCCTGGGCTGGGGGAAATGGTGGGTCAGTTCTTCGTTACACAGATCAAAACTAGTGTCACACCTGAAGTGTCTCTAACTGAATTGCTTGGATGTGAATGGTGCCTCTCTTCTGTAGGAAGACATTCAGACAAGATTTTGATGTCCTAGGTCTTTGTTATGTTTAGTATAGTCTATTTTATTTCACTTTAATATTAGTGCTGGGGTTTTTTTTTGGTTTTTCTTTATGAGAGAAAAGTAAAGGCATTAAAAAAATTTACATCATCTTTTCAAATATAAATATCAGTGGGAATTTACTTTCAAATAAATCTTCTATTTTTAACCCCCATTGCATAGAAAGTCAGCCAAAGAGGTTTGGAACAGAGCATGTACCCTCCTGCAGAAGAGATCCTATGGCAGCATCATAAAAACTTGTTTTCAAAATAAGCATGTATTGATTCAACTTTAAAATGTTATCCCACTTGATCCTCTTTTTTGGCTCAGTTATAAACAGACAGCTTCAGGACTCTGTATGGAATTCAAAGAACATCAGGGAAAGTTACCAGCTCACCATCACACCATCCTTTTATCTCTTCTGTTGGCTCGGGAGAGTATAATCTGTGTCTTAGTCTGGGCTAGTCAAATCCCAGCATTTTAGGCTATTTTCTAGATCTAAAACACAGTGTGTTCTGTGTTAACTAAACCACTAAATCACGGTGGAACAGTTGCAGTGTCTCCTTTGGTCAAATATTTGATTTTTCATGTTATTGACTCTTCTGGAGTTAGCTGAGCACCAAGGATTTTTGGAATTATTTGATCAGCAGGTTTTTGTCACAGCCTGGAAGGCCAGTCTTTATCGCTAGGTTGTCTTTGATTTAAGCAGAATGAGAACTGCATGTTTCACGGTGTCGGTAAAGGTCACAATCACGGTACCGGGGGGCTCCCTCCATGCACCGACGGGCAGCGTGGCCACATGCTCGCTCTTCAGCTGGCAATTACAGAGAATTTATTAACTGGTGCTTTTCCAGAGCCTATTTGGATCATAAATGGAGTCCATTTCTATTTGGCAGACTGTGAACAGACCAGGATGTTGGTTGTGGATCAAACTAGCAAATCCAATAGCAGTGTGACAATTCATGAAAGCAGTAGTTGTTCTAGTGCATTTACTGGCAAAAAAAAATATATACACGGGGGATATTCCTTATCTGGAGTGAGAGAATGTGAAACACAGGCTGAAGTTTAATTTTCTGTGGAACCTCATTTATGAAATAGTAGGATCTATTTTACCATACACTGTTCCTGAAAGAACAGTAATGTGGGGAATACAGAAGCAGCCATCTAAATAGAACTCTTTACTAATTACTAGTCTTCTTTCCATGGAAAAATCCATTAAGAATGAAATGTAACGTATCTTTATGGATGCACAGTTACTAAAAGAAAGTGAAAAGAAAAAAATCCCCAGAATTCCTGAAAGAAAGTACTGTTTAAAAATAAAATACCGTGTATGTTTAAACTGAGGAAAAGTAATTGTTTGGGGATTTTAAGAGAATATATAATTCCCACGTTGCAGGATAATTTTGCAGGATAGATTTTTTAATAAATAAAATACTGAATAACAGAATTATAAATTAAAATGGGAAAATAACTACTAACTATATAAAAATAATAATAAAAAAAAGGAAAAAGATAGGGTAAGGCGAAGAGAAGTGTTTCAAAATGACTATGTAAGGCTTCTGGATGATGGTCAAAGAGCCTGAACTCTGTCTGAAAGTATTTTTGCTGCAGTAAGTGTGACTCCTGTGACTACCATGGTTTCAAAGGGCTCTGTTGACTGAAAATAAGAAGCACTGAAATAGCTGGTGCGTAGTGTCAGTTCTGCAGTGGCTTCAAAGAAGCTTTGGGGATGAGACAATTTTGTACGTTTGGAACTTGGTTCACAGCGGGGTCTCTTGGAGAAGGTGTCCATTCCTCTCGCTTTGAGGTTACCAAGTCTACTCCCGATGGGCTCCTAAATAATACGCTGTCCTGTAGTTACCTGTAACTTCACCAGCATTGTGTAAGACATACTATAAAGACAAAATAAGACAAGAAAGCAGATAAAAAGTTCTTTCTCTCCTTCAATAAGAAACTTGGTTTTTTCTGTTCTAGATTCTATCACATAATGAGAAGTATTATAAAAATCACACAGTTCAAACAAAGTAAGGGACTCTGCCCACATAAGGGTGGTTTTACCACTTCAGAAGCTGGGAAATAGTTAAATGTGACTACAAGAAGAGTTTGCAAGAACAGGTTCATGTTTCCAAATCTACTTGTTTATGCTACATATTTTATCTATGCATATTATTTATTACAGAATTGGGATTTTTTTTTAAAAAAAAAAAGGAGAACAGGTTTTATTTCAAAAGTTTGTTACCTGCCATAGAAAATCCCTCATCACACAGGGCTCCACAGGTCTTGATGTTAGTCCCAGAGTCAATTCATCCTTCAATAGAATTATCCCACAGCCCTTATTTCAGAATGATCCATCATTTTCTTAAGCAGGCTATTGCTTTTAGAGGAGTTTAGCCTATCAGATGGTGTTTTTTCTAATTATACCAGCACACTGATGAGAAAAGTAAATTACCAACTGAGATACTGGCTCGTGTGTGTGTTACTGGACCACGGCTGGATGCTGTTTGGATTTCTATATCATCTTTTTAAGAACAGTGCCAAGAGCTAATGACTGTGATTTGATCCCACATTAGCAGGGCTCTTGTTATTGAAAGGATTCATCATGCATAGAAATTATTTGTGCTTTAGCTAGAGGCCATATTCTGTGCTCTTACTATTTGGAATGGAACACGCTGTCTTCATTTCTACTCACTTACCCGTGAAACAAATGACAGAAGGGAAGGGACAAATACAGCCGATTTGTCATTTTCCCTCTGCGCCTCCTCTCCCCCCAGATCAAGAGGAGAATGGAAGGAATAAAGAACAATCCTGCTAAATGCAAAACTAAGGAAAAAACTGAGAAGAATGAAGTGACCTTTTTGACTGTCTGTTTTTAAAAGGCACACAAGAAAAAAGAAAAAACAAAACCCCAAACCCAAAGCCCAGCAATAGCAAACTTCAAGCTGGTTTACACCGCACTTCTTTCCGTTGTGTATCTGTTAGCACTTATTATTAACAAGGGAATTGTAGCTCTGCTTCCTGACAGTTGAGAAATCCTTGTAAAGTTCCAATAACCTCGTCATGTTTGAGGAGTAAAGTTCCCCAGGAGAGACCGGCTTCTGTTGGTACGTCCCTCGCTTTCCCACTGCGGTGAAAGGGAGGTCTCTCCCGACAGCTGGCAGTGAGCGAGAGCATCCCTTCTGCAGCAGGAGAAATAGAGCGTGCCACAAAAACCTCTCAGCCCAGCATGGGCACAGGGCCCCAGCAGCTGAAAGGTACAACGGGGGAGTGCAAGGCAGAGATTGAAGCTGTAGCGAGTGACCTCATAACCCCGAGTCTCCCTTTGGGAACCTGAACTAGAGGTGGTGTATTTTCTGTGCATCCCAGAGATGATGAGACATGAAATGTTAATATTTATTTCCTCCAGAGGAGATTAAAAGGGTGTTTTAGTCCAACTTCAAGATCAAATTCATAAGGAAATATTGTACATATATCAACAGATAGCTTACTTTATTTTTAGCAATGTGGAACAAGCTAGGAGTCAGCCTGAAACTAAAACTGCTTATATTTAAAAGTTGCAAAGTTCCATTTAAATTAGCTAAGTTGGATTGAGATGTCCACAAAGCTGAATGAAATGGCAATTTAAGTAAATGAGGTCACTAAAGAATTGGCAGGCTTTAAGTGTAGGTGCAAAGTCCTATTGCCTTATTAAGTTCCCTATAATTTATGATACCCTTGCATATATACATGGTGTTAATAGTTGCTGCTGGAACAAAAAAAAAAAAAAGAAAAAATCCTTAGACCTTTGAAGGAGCTATCATTTTTCTCTTTCTTTAAATTAACCCCCAACAGGGTAATAGAGACTACACATTTTACAGTAATTCAGTAACAGAATATATTATTTTCCTATCTATGAATAGTTTTAAGTGTAGTAGCCTCTGGTAGTAATTGGTGAACTTCAGTGTTTATTTCTGAACGTCAAACAAGTTTCTGTTTGAATTTAATTGACAGGTGAGCTTATATTTTAATTGAATCCAGTCATTCATGACTGGAAAATAAATGTCTTTGGGATAAAGCAAGATTGATCAGAAAACAGGAGGTTTAGTGCATTGTGCGTGTCATAGATAAGGAGGATCTACGTTGTTTTTTTTTATACTGTGACTCCAAGTGACTTGGTAGCATTTTTCCCATTCTGATTTTCTCTCTAGTCTAATTACTTCTATACATTGAATTTTGAAAATATAAGCAAGGATGTATTTGGGCTTATTACTCTTTCTTGCTTTCAGTGAGTGCACTTATTGCCAAAGCAAGCCCTTGCTCACATCTCCTAACGTGACTAATTAGTTCTATCCAACTAAATCTTGTTACCGCTTTATCACCATTATTTTCTCTGCTTTGAAATGTTTAGGTTAATGTTTTTCTCCAGAAACCATACCTGTCTGGAGAGCTCTCCATTCCATTGCCACGCATTTTGTATTCTCTGGACACTGCAACTTCTAGCATGAGCCTCAAAACGGTACCCAAGAGGTCCTTAGCAGCAGCAGAGGATGCTGAAAGGAAGCGTTTGGCACCCGCTGCAGACCATGGGTGCTGTGTGTGCCCTCAGGGTTTTCCTCTCTGTGCAGGAGAGAAACCTGTTGTGATCTCTCAGATCTCACCGGGCAGTAAGAAATTAGAGGTTTTGAGGTGTCGCTGCTGTTGTTTTCATGTTTTAGGTGCTTTGTACCTAAGAACTGTCGTAAAAACATCCAGTCTCAAGAATTCTCAGGAGGCAAAAAAGACCACAGATGCTTATGAAGGAGCTTGAATAACCCAGGAGAGAACATTTCTGGGGTGGCAGTGTGGGCGTTCAGCTGGCCAGCCCAAGCTGTCATGGTTTTTGTAGGGCCGTTCCAGCACTGGAGGTTGTAAGGAGGGCTGTAAAGGGAAACAAGAAGTGCCTTTGCAGATGTTTGCTCATCATTTTGTTTAGGTGAGCACCATGGGAGAAAGCAGAAGGGTTTTTGAAAGTTTAGTGTTTGAATCACGAATGATTTGCTGTAGTTTCTGTGGGACTGGCAAAGCCTGCCAGGCCCGAGTCTGCACTCAGCTGGGCAGCCCAGGCCTTTCACTCCCCCCTACCTTTTGATGGAAAGTCATGTCTTTTTTAAATTCTCATGAAAAAAATCACTTTATTTATGTAGATATACCAAAGTATGTTTAGGATATTTAGTTTGTTATTCAGGCCTTCAAGTTCAATTTGCCTCCTGCTGTTCAGGTACTGGGATTCCTTCCCTGCTGCTTTATTCCTTCCGTTTCCCATTTCTTGGTTTTTCTGGATTCCATTCTGTACCTTGCAAGAACTGCAGAATGGCTGAAAATTTCAGCATCACAAAAGAAGAAAATACAAGAGAAATCTGGATATTGTTCACTTTATGTATATAATCTTTAAAAAAGAGAGCATAGGGACATAAGGGAGAAAAAATCTGAGATTTGGATTCGTTTTTGGGGGGCGGGGGGAGGAGGGGGAAACTGTGTATTCTTTCAGCTGAGTTTATTTCCTCGATTGTGTAGAGTTGAACTTCAGGAGAAGGAAGTGTTTCGAAGTTAGCATCCATAATTTCTTCAGGCTGGTGAACAGAAGTACTTGCTTGCCCCATTAAGCAAAGCCCCATGGAGTTTGCATTTATTCAGTTGCTTGTTAAATAGGGACATATTTTGCTGGAGAGGCTTAAGAATTTCCTTTTCTAGAGGAGCAAAAGGACATTATCATCAGTGGGTTCTTTTTGCACCTTGTGAAAAATGGAACATGCTGCACAGCAGGGAAGGAGAGGGACTGATGTTTAAAGGATAAATTCTATTTATGGAGACATTTTTCATGAGCCAAATCTGCTAGCATTAGCACAAAAACTCATCCTGGGGCATAGCCTAGAAATATTAACAGGGATGTATAAGTGCAGGGCCAGAAGCAGTGCCAGATATTTGTTGAAACACACCTATTTCTATTGCAGCTCCCTGTCTTCTCATCATAATTGTGGTCAGAAATCGGAAGGCGAATGAGTGAATACTTCAGTATCATCCTTCTCCCCTGCACAAAGATTGAGTCAGAGGTCGATTGTGAATCTGATAAGACAAGGGGATAAAGAAATACAAGGGGGGAAGAGAGAGGTAAGCAGGTGCTGAAACACCACTCCATCCCTAAAAGGCTACCCAACACAAATTAACCCACCTTTTCCCCTCCAAGCTCTCTGTTCTTTCAGACTATTTAACATACAGCTCTCCAGAACAGGGCTCTCTCAGACTGCGTTTTTTTTATAACTCTGCATACAGTGGGGCTTCAATTTTTAGAAGGAATTTTAGGTGCTATTGTGTTAAATATAGCAAAAATTGTGTTATTTGCCTATTGATATTCTCTATTAGATCCTACTGCCGAATTTCAGGACTTTTGAGAATAATGTCATGAGGTCTCTTACTCCAAAAAAGAAACACAAAATACATAAGTCAGAGAGGAGCAACCCAGCTACTATTTAATAGTTTAGTGTGGGCATCTTACAGAAATGCTGAATGAATGGAATTTTTTTCATGCTACTTTTACAGGATGATACCTAAGAATGTCCCGTAAATCATGATGTTCCAGATGTGAGGCTAGTTAGGTAGTAAAAATAGCCAAAGGAAAGCACACCCCCTCCCCATGCAAAGCAATGTCCGCCTGTACGTCATTAAAAGGTTTGTGATTTATACTCAGTTTATACAAACATTTATTGGGTCTTTCACAAAGAGTTATAATGGTGATGCTTGGAGCAGATTGACTTGCATGGGACCACGAGGTTTATGACACCACAAGCTGTTCTTCGCTTCTGTGTTATAATTCTTTGGAGACAGTTTACTTAAAGTTCTTGAAGCCGACTATCGTGCTTCTGAGCCCCAGCAATGAGAGGAATAGTGAATGTAAATCCTGCCCCATGATGGAATGTGGAAACCCTGAAAATACGGTCACTCTAGGTTTAGTAAGAACCATAGTCTATGAGATGGTCCAGACTTCTAAGAACTGTATGTATTAAATATTTTTATTTACTCTTATAAATAATTTTTTATCTACTCCTATAAATACATGTATATTATTCCTCCCAGATCTACTTGGGGCCCGATTCAGGTTGTACCTATAGCTTTCAGGTAACATGAAGGAATTCTGCTACAAGAAAGATGTACATGTCAATTAAATGCCTGTTATCTAAATTAAAGGCCAACCAACTTGAGAGGGTGTTGCAAATATCCTCTATATTACAAATACCGGTCCATTTTATCGTACCTGATTTGGGTTTATGCCCGTGGGGCAGTGAGAGGTGCAGGGAGACCAGGGCTAACTTGTATCCAGTGACAGCAGGGATTTCAGAATGGACTGTCCAGGGGTGTCAGTGAGGGATCCTTAACATGAACTGAAAGAACAAGCCCTCAGCAAGGTCTGTGCCAATGCAGTTTCATTCATTCTGGTACTCTATGTATATTAAAGATAATTCAGATATGACTATCTGTGTGGCACTTTCCACCTGTGTAGCAGCACACCATATCCTAAATAGAGTGGTAGCTTGTGGTATGGAGATAATGGTTATTATTCAGCATATCTATTCTATAAAGATATGTAGGCAGTGTCTCTCCCCTTATGAGCTATTCATCTAATTCTTTCCTGAGGCTGTGAGTCATAGCACATCAGATTTGGGTTTAAAATTCAGAACCAACTGTGCTAATATCATATAGAATCTTTCTGGCAAACACTGCAAATTCTCAGAACACACATCTGCAATTCTAAACATGCTAGAGGCTTGGGTTATGGAGTTTAGTTTAGAACCAGGATGCCAATATGCACAAAAAAGTTACCACATCAGAGAGACCATCAGCCCTTTCCTGAGATTGAGTTCTGCCTGACCATAGGCAAAAAGCCTTGATGTTCACAGGTTCTTCTGCCCTTCCAGGTAACTATATTTCTCACTTATGTTCCAGCAACACTCTCAAAATAAGCTTTCTTCCCCACACCCTGATCACACCAGGGCATCACAAAGATTTTACACAACACGTTTTACCATAAATGGTCTCTACAGTAAAAAATTATCCTCATGGGTTAGTTGTGTTCCGCTCCAGAGGTGCTCACAGAAAAGATCCAGGGAAGATACCAGTGGATTGTTAATTTTGAGTTTTATTGCTGAAGATTCCCCACTAAAATTGCATGTATTAAGCACACATTAAACACTGTCAAACAGGAGGGAGGAGATGCCCATGTCCCACTGCTGGACAGCAGGATCACAGCAGTCGGTGGAAATGGAAGGGCTGTAGCAGCTTTATGGAGCCTCAGACCATGAAATACCTATGGAGGCCCCTGGGTAGTGTCTCCTCCACTGGGCTGTCACACTTTCTAAAAATAATTCAATAATCATCAAAGGATGTGAAGATGGGAGCAATAGTATTTGAAAGAAACCACGGAAAGTTTAGACAAAGTACTTTCACTATGTTTGGTGCTATTGTGGGAAACAGTTCAAAGTCTAAAAACAACAACTGAGAATCAGGCCCCTAATAATCAGGAATTCAAATAAATAGACACCATATTCTGAAAGGGGGCCTCTTCCTGAATGTAAAGTGAAGTCCACAATCTGACGCTGGAAGCGTTTAACAGTTTGGCTGATGGAACAACCCTGGGTCCCCAGTGACCTGTGGCCTCTGGATGTCTGAAGCAGGTTAGAGTTATGTCAGATGTAATAGGTGTCAAGCTTATGTACATGTTCCTGCACATTATATGTATGGTGTGTTTAAATTAGTGTTTTTTTTTCAAGTTCCAATTTAAATTGAGTGCCTTTTTCAAGTTCTAATTTTGTTGATGCAGAGAAAAGAAAGCTACGCATGCTGTGTCATAACAACAGGATAACCATATGCCACTCAATCATTTGATTTACATTGTGAAAACAGCATCAGAGTTTTCTGAAAACTGTCAGTTTGGGATGTGGAAGTGAACAGCAAAGTCATTCTTAGCACAGTGAGGTTCCTGAGCCTGGAGTATTTCATCAATGACACTTCCACTGAAGAATTTTTAAAATATGCTGACTTTTTTTTTAAGAGAAAAAATTGTTTAAAAAATATCTGCAAAAAAGAAAGTTCTGAAGAAATTCTGAAATTTCCATTCTGTCTTTTTTGAACGCAAATTTGAACAGAAGTGTGAGTGCATTTCCTGAGAACTTTTATAGATGGGTGGTGGGTGGGTGTGTTTAGAAACATGTATGTATATATGTATATGGAAGTACTTATGAAGATATTACACTGTAGCTCATATTTCAAGTAGGGATTTTTAATTTTTTTTTGAGATCCACTGATGAATCTCTTGGTCTCTCGTGTCCAAACCAGCAGCAGGATCCAGTCATTGTGCTGGTGTGGTCCAGTGACTGCTTGGTCCTTTGGCTTTGAGATGCAATTGGTATCTGTTTAGCTGATGAAATGAGCAGCAATTGCTTGTACTGAACTCCTTTGCACCTCGTGGATCTCACAAATCCCAGTTTCCCTCCTGGGTTTGTCTCCTCCTGCCCCCCCTGGCTCCCCCCTCTTAGCTCTTGCCGTGTGCCAGGTTCCAGATGCGCAGGAGGTAGGATGTGCTTCTGGTCCTGTCGTAGACATTGAAGACTCTAATTGTTGGTTTGCCCCTTTATTCAACTTTACAATAAGCCTCAGGTTTGTAATTGTACTTTTGGCTGATGAAGATCTGCCCCTAGTCTATTCAAGCAGAATATTTAGCTTATGGTCTTGTTTACAGGAGCTGGAATCATTTAGCCAGATGAAAGTCTTTTAGAAACAGTGCTGTAGGGGATGCAGAAATATAGGTAGGTCTGTTAAGTATAGAATGAGAAAGGAAAGGAGGAGTGGGCACAAGAGTTCCCTTTATGTGCAGTGCTTACATGGAGCACTCACCCAGGAATCGGGAGACCTAAATTTAAATCCCAGCTGTGTCTTTGCACCCCTCTGTAATGTTAGGGAGTTGTTTGATTCCTGTGTCTCTCAATTCCCCCTCAGTAAAATGGAGGTAATATGCAATTTGCGGTGAGGCTTAGAGTAGATAAAGATTGAGAGACAGTCAGAAACAATGGGAGGAGGGACCCACACAAGGAGCACAAACAGACATATATATCATCATTATGGATTTTTCCCTCACAGCACAGCAAGGTGGCTCTTTACATGTATAATCCCCATGGTAAAAATCATCCCAGTGAATTAGATGTTTGTGTGCTGTGCCGAGAAATGTTCCTTACGTGAGAAATCTCTACCGAAATAAGAATGCTCTGGAGACACTTAAGGTACAAATAAAAAATGGTTATGTCAACTGCTGTGTATCTTTTAAGCAAGAGGAATGTTACTTTTTTTACATTGCCTCAGTCTTTCTTCCGATTTAACTGCCAAAAAGTCCTCTGATCACAACAGTGCTGTTGTATGGCTTGACCTGCTGTGCTGATCCTAAGTACCGCAATATATTTTAAGGTGGAATGAGCTGTGAGCATTTCAAATTAGGTTATGTGCCTTAAGGTGGCAGTTGCTGCTCCCAGGCACAATTAGAGTAATGAAATGAAAGCTGATTTAATGGTTACAATAAAAGAAATAAAATAGTAAGGTCTGGCCAGACCAGTTTTTATTCAAGTTTCTATTAAGAAAGAATGGAACTCATAAAAGTAATATCGGGCTGGAAATCATAATGTTTTTTCATATCATGAGAAAGATTGGATAAGGTCTTGCCGAGTTGTTTTTTTTTTTTTTTAAATAAATTATCTTTAGTATTTATAATAAGCAGGAGAAATATACTTCAAGAGTGTGTTCTCCCATAAGGAGGCTGGCCTGCATTTATCTGAGCTATACTTTGTCAAAAAAGTGATAATAATAAATAGAGATACTCATCCAAAACTATATTTTAATGGGCTATTTGTCTGTCCCATCATCCTTGATGTGTGGCGAGAGGGATTTGTGGATGTGGGCTGGAGAACAAGCGCACACAGAAGCGCTCCCAGTTTCTTCTCCCGTGGGAGAGGCTACAGGAATCTTTTTGTGCACCAAATATCTCCGGGTAGAGGTGGAGCCAATACCCACCCTGTGCCGTTTATCCAGCCGAATGCTGCAGGCAGCAGAGCTCTACAAGCTTGCCCCAGTTGCCCTGTCCACCTGGTGACGTGCCCCATAGGAATCCTAATGAGCAGGAATAGCCTTTGGGACGGGTGATTCCGGGGGGAGTTGTGGAAGTGACGTGGGACCCCGCTCCCGTTGCTGCTCGTGCGGTTGGGTTTGGCTGCGGGTCACGGGCCTGGGAACTCATCGAGAGGCCGCAGGTACAGAAAATGCCTGGAATTTTAATTTATAAGTCTTTACTTTCTGAACATCAGATGTCTTCAGGTAAAAGAAATACAGCGGGTTTTTTCACATTCTGCAGTGTAGCCTCTACTTTCCAGAACCCAATAAACCTGGAGTTACGATCTTGTGTGGGAAAATACACAGATAAATAGCACCCGATAAACACCCACCTGTCTGAAAAGGCAGAAAGAGAATGGTGTGCTTCTCATAGACAGCTTTACTTTCCCTTAAAAACCAGGAGTTTGTCACTTTTCTTTCAGCAACGGATAAAGTGACTACGTAGCTTTGGGAATTAGAGATATCATCATATCTTTTACCAGTTTTTCTAGATAATAAAGAGCAGCCTAGCCAGGCTGTGCATTTCCAGGAGGCTCCCAAACACTGCTGCTGGCGTTCAGGTAGCATTGGATGGAAACAAGGATAGACAGAACAAGGATGGAAATGAATAAAAGTTAGGATGGGTGTTATTGAAAAATATAGATATGATCTAGATGCTGTATTGTGGAGTTCTAATGAGAGTGGCTGTCATAAATGAGAAAAATTTATTTAGTGGAATGTCTAAACATCTTACTGAAATTAGAGGAAAAAAAATCCTACTGGTTCCTAAAATATGTGAATTAAGGGTTGGATTTTTTTGTTCCATATATTTGTCTTTCTTGATAACATTATCTTTCTTATTGTTTATTTAGGCCCAAATATTGCACTAATAATGTACAGTCAGTCTGAATTAATCAATCTTGACAGAAGACAGATAAGTAACAGTATATTCCATTACTATACACTATAATTTCTGATATTTTTTTACATTTGACTAGAACCATAACTAGCTCTGAACAAACCTTAGTTCTTGAGGTAATGAAGAAATAAAGAGCTGATGTGATTCAAGGAGGCAACTGTCTCGTGTGACAGAAATGTCTGTTAGTGTGGCAGCTCTGTCTGAGAACCAGGTGAGGCAGCAGAACCGCCACCGTCCCCCTGAGCGTGGTCACCAGGGACTCTCCTTCGTGCTTGAGAGCCAACCCCAGCCACGCTGCTCAGCACAGCAGCCCCAAGTGTAGGCAAAATGAGACTTTTTCTGATGTGTCCTGTGCAAAACAATGTCTTTTAAGGTAAAGTGTTAATTAAAATCGACAGTTCTTACAGTGGCAGGGCTAGAAAGTACTATCGTTTGTAAGGCCAATTCACTGTGGACCAAATTTACCTGCTGTCTGCCTATTGTACATTCATCAAAATGACAATTAAGCTTTTTAAGCAGCTCAAAACATTCCAGAGAACTAAATATGATTTCCTGTGCAGAAAACCTTAACCTTATACAGATTAGTGAAGTCTAAGCTGCAAATTACAACATTTCTTCTTAAACCTACTCTCCTCACAGCTCTGGTGGTTCCTAGAGGAGGGATGGTGCCCCGGGCAGAGCAGCGCGGGGGATGCACACTCCAGCCTGGGCACCCAAAAAAAGCTCCAAGGGTTTGTCGGGACAAAAGGGAGTAGAGAAGGGGTTTAACGTGGAACCCCCCCACTGCACTGCTGACAGTCAGACTGGTGGGACTGCGGTTCAGCGTATCGATCCCTAGGCACGTTTAGACATCTGGCATTTTAATACATTGGAGAAGACTTGAAATACGTGGTAGTTTTACCCAACTTTTCCTTATTCTTGAACACAAATAACAAATATATTTCTATTTTGCAAGTTTTTTAAGTAAGCGTCCCTGCGATGTGACTTTTCTTAGTAATCCACAAGTTAACTATTGTGCAGATAACCTATCCTTTCATGTCTTGATTATTAATGCAACATCCTTTTCTCTGATATTGGCCTAAATTAGCGTTACCAACTCATTTCTCTTCCGGCTGTTGCTGCTGAAATCATACCCTGAATTATGTCATTGTCACCACCTCCTCCTCCACGGAATCAAATATTAATCATTTTCCCTCTGTAAAGCCATATCCCACTTTTCCTGTCAGCTTCTAGGAAGCAGTAGTTCCTTGACTTCTCCCCCCAGCCTGACAAGCACCTCCACAGATGACTTGCAGTGTTTTGGTGCCTGCTCCGTGCTGCCCTTGACTCTCTGTAAAACCCTTGGTGAAAGGAACCCGTTTTCTCCGGTGAAGCTCTCCCGGGAGGAGCGAGGCTGCCGCCGCGCAGAGCGAATCGCTGACCAAAGCTGGGTCACGGCTTCCTTGAACCGTCCCTGGGCTTGTTTGTCTGTTGTTTGACATCTTCTGTTAGGAACCTGTTCGGTCAAAGGCTTTGATTTATTTCCTTTGCACGGTGTGTTAAGGCCATAGCCCAGAAGAGAGACGTTGTTTTTCCCCAGTAGTGCAAATAATGATGTCTGAGGCTGGACTCTGAGCCGTGCAGATCAAAACCTTTCACATCAGTGTACCATACGGCCAAAAGTCAAACTCCATAAATAAACTAGTTTTAACTTGTGAAATGCATTCTAGTATATACAA
Organism: Gallinago jamesoni; assembly: GCA_025769975.1. Taxonomy (NCBI): domain Eukaryota; kingdom Metazoa; phylum Chordata; class Aves; order Charadriiformes; family Scolopacidae; genus Gallinago; species Gallinago jamesoni. Next base: position 1,342,997 of record JAOQGH010000005.1, read on the forward strand.
GAACCCATCTTCTTGCACCCTGCACACTGAAAGTATAATCATGCCACTTCATGCCCAGATGTTGTCCACAAGTGTGCGGTCTGAAATCCAGATGGGCACTTGAACTTCAGCTCTGACTTTGTTCAAGTCAAATGGTATCATTCTGAACACCCCCTTGGCATAATTGTGGGGTTTTTTTTGTTTTTTTTTTTAAACATGCTACTTTTGCTCCCATCAAAGGATGAATTTTGTCAGTGTTCCACTGGGACAATCATTAAAAATAACCCAAATGAATTTGTAATTATTTTATTCCTGTGTAGTACAATTTATCCAGCCCCAGTAGTTACAGAATTTGCAGTTACTGGGATCTCAACTCTACTGAGTGTAATGGGGTTTTTTCCAGTCTCTTTGGTGAGTTTTGGGCCAGGCCCTCAGCAGAGGACACGTGCTAGTTTTGTCTGGTTTTGGCAATTAAGAGATGATCTGATTTAATTTGTATCATCAGGAGGTGAGGTTTTGCAAGTCATCCTCCTCTGTCTGCTTTCAAGCTTCTTCCTGAACTTTGAACAACCGTTATTGAAAATGTGAGTCATGATAGCATATTAAATATTAAAACCAGTTTAAGATTTAATCCCAATTTATAGTGCAGCTTTGTCTAATTTACTGCATATTACACAATTTCCTTTACAGATAACTTTTAGTGTGCTATATAAATAATAAATCAGCCTCTCATGATTCTCAATTGTTCTAATACGGTTTTATATTAAACTTACATTTGCCATCATTTAAATGTTGCTAGACCAATTTATTTTATTTTTTCTCTTTTACCTTTTCAGCCTGCGCATCAGTTCTTTTATAATGTTACAGGTTCTATCCAGAAAATTATAGGTGTTCAAGCACTCAGGTTCTTTTTTATAATTTCTTTTAAAGCAGAATAGAAATAACCTTAGCATGCACAAATGACAAAGCAGAATCAGAAGTTCAGCAGGTTACAGAAGTTCAGCCCTAATCGGAGTCAGTAATTCTGGTGTCACTGTGCTCTCCATTCTGCTCATGCAATCGACCCAGAGCGTTAGATCCTCATCTTGCTAATACTGATGCAGGGCTTTGTGTGGAGCATGACGTGTTTGCCCCCGGGGAGGTTACTTTGCCTTAGTTTCAAAACTTCAGGGTTTTATAACTAGCCTGGCTTTCCATTGAAAGTTAAATGTGTTTACCTAATTCAGGTATTTAAAAATTGGCTGCGGTAGCTATGACCTGTGAAATATTATCAGCAATGTCTCTTTTTCTCTGATTTTCTCTGACCTCTGCCCTCCGCGATGTGAAACTATTCCTGATATACCTGTGCTTTTGTCGCGCGGCTGAAAGGAGTGCTGCTGTTGAAAGCAGGAGGGGGAAAGCAAAGGGGAAGGTTGAGAAACAGAGAGAGCTCCCCCCGCCCACAAAGAAGAAAAAAACAAATAATGAAGGAATGAAGCGTAAGTGTTAAAGCAGCATTATCTGGTTTGATAATGCCGATACAATCACTGGAGCTGTGCCCCAATGAGAATGGCTGTATCTATTGGATGTCTTGCTCCTTCTCAATCTCCCTTAATTTTTGTTTCCTATTCACCGAAAAGAATCAGATGTTCTGGGAGTAATGTGTGGTGGGTCTGACTGCAGCCTCAAGCCAACTCTGCCTCTGGCATTTCTCAGCGTACGTGCAGGCTAGAGATCTTTATTCCATATTGTGTGGGGTGAGGGACGCCTTTCTGTTGGTTAGACGGTAACCATTAACAGCAAGATTTCATTAGGTGGGGAACTGCCAAAAGCTTTTTTTTTCCAAAGACATAAAGTAGTCTGTTTCTAAAGGTTATTTTATAAGAGGAAAATATTTTTATTGTTTTAATTCCTATGGGCTGATGGATGAGGAAGAAATTAGGAATCATTTAACAAATCTTCATGTCCGCATGATACGAACAAGGAAGCAAGTATTGGGGAAATCAGTACATTAAAGAGGGAGTTTGGATCTTGAGAATGTTTAATTGAAGATAGAAAAAAAAAAGATTATCTTTAGGACAAAAAAAAAAAATCATTAAAACTTGCTTTTCTCCAAAATCAATTGAAAAAAATTCTGAAAGCAGAAGAAAGAAGTAGAATATTATACAAAGAGGTTATAGCCTATGGGTATCCTAGAGAACAAAACTTGAGACATAAAAGAAGCCAACAAGAAATAATGATGTGTTTAAGGCTCAACATCTCAATATTTTTTATTTTCTATTCCCTTCCACTGAGCAGGTTGTGCTGACATTATGCACATAAATGTTTTATTTAAAGCTCTCCTTCAACCAAAGTATAAATTTGAAGGGGGGAAGATGTTAAATATTGAATACCGACTCTTCTGGTAAACTCCTGTCTAAGAAAATGAGTATCTATAAACTTTTACTTCAATCTTCGGGCATTTGTATGTCGAGTCTCCAACAGGAATGTGACCTGCTCAGAGCATCAAGGCCTTCTGTCTGTCTTCTGCGGGGTTTCTGCCTGACATCCGCAGAGAATTTGGCAGGCAGAGCCAAAAGCAGGCCAGTGGGTGGAATAAATGTCCAGATTTTTGGGCTGGGGAAGGGAAGGGGTCTGTCATCTTAGATGTTTGTCTTAATTTTTACAACATATCCCTGAAACATAAGCAAATGACTAGTGCATTTGAGTGTTGGTTCAGTGTAACTGGAAAAATAAAAAGCCTCTACAAGTTTATGACATTTTTTATTTTCCAGCAATGAAAAATTATGTAATTATTAGCAATTAGATCATCATAACACTAGTAACCTTCTGTACTTCACGTTTAGAAGAGTTAAAGTACAAATCCAATGAGGACATTATAGACAGAAGTAATAGAAGAGGAGATTTTAGACAAATATTCTATCAGCTGAAAACATGAATTGCAGGTTTAGCACTGCCTTATTGATGATTTAACCAACAAATATAACTTTCTGAATTTGAGATCGTTAGTTCTTGTGGTATATTCTTCCTTTTTTAATAGTTTAAGTACAAAAGGGACTGGCATTGCCATAGCTATTATCCTTAAAAGCAAAAAGATTTTATAGCTGAATTAATAGCGATTTTGAGGACAGCTCTCTTCCAGGAACACACTTTTCCCTTTATAAAGAAGTTACTCTGTACCAGAGACTTCTATCTTTATTATTGAAATCTAGATATTATTTAAATGATTGACTGATATTACTTAAAGGTTATTTATCTTTCTGTGAACTTTTGAAATACCTGTGGAATTGTCACGTTTCCTGTGGGCCTTTCACGCTCAGCCCTTAGGGCTGTCTCTCGGAGTGTTCTCCGTATCCATCAATAATTCCCGTGCAGTCCCGCGGGAGCCAAGTGCCGCGATGGCTCAGAGCCACCTTCTGCTCCGCTCCCAGCAGAGAGGGAGTGCTGGTCGCGCCGCTTTGAAGTCAACTTGCTTTGGCAGATCTCAGTAGCAGGCTGCAGGATGAGCGGCCAGGTCTTCTAATAAAAGCAGGCTCGGGCTGTGCATTCTCCAACAGAGGGCACGTCTGGCCCCCGAAGGAGAGGTCCCCACTGTCTCGACCCAGCAGATGCTTTAGGGTGAGAGCAGAGGCTGGAGAAGCGCTGCACTGGTGTTTGTATTTGTGTCTGTAACCCCCCCCATGTGATGTAAGAAGAACCGGGGCATCAGATTCAGTGTGTGTCAACAGAAATCAAGCCCATTTGTCAGAAAACTCTACTTTTCCTGCCTGGGGGCTCAGTAAGTGTCTGCACAAGGTGTGTGAAGTTCATGTGATACTGCTGCAATCAGGGGGTTGATCATTTGCAGATTTTACTGCGCTGTCAGCATAACACTTGGATCTGTATTTTTGGAATCTATAAATCGAGAGCTTTAAATTTCTTTTACTAGATGTTAGGTTTTCTTTTGTAATTGCTTAGTCTAGTCCTGCTGTTTAATTCCTACAAAATTTCTCTGGCTAAGTGGCGTTCTAGCCTCCGTGCGTGAAGCTGACCTGTTCTCTGTGGAGAACCAGCTTCAGAGCTACCAAAATATCTGTGGGACGTATCCAGCAACATCACTACATTTCTAAGATAACCATAGGAGGTATTCCAGCCACACGAAACCTAGTGTGAACACACTTGTAAAAGCTTTTAAGCAGCAGCCCACAGTGTGATTGCCTCTGATCATTCTGAAAGCAACTTTGTTCAAGATTTTTCAAAGGCTGAACATTGATCGAATGCGTTATTTGTGATGCAGAACAAGTGTGTTTACATCACGGTGCCCGGAGGAAATCTGAACTTCAGTTAGATTTTCTTTAATGTATTTGCTATATTATTTTTAGTTTTAAAAATACATATCGGCATAGATTGTCTACATGGACAAACTGTGGTCTTATTAAAAACCGTTGGTTTACACTAGGTTTGTTTGTGCCCCTTCCCTGGGGATAATCAGGGCACAGCATTCCTGGACAATCCCAGTCATTCAGAAAAGCAGGGGACACAAATATTGTGGAACGGTTTTGTTGTGGTTTTCCTTCAGTTTTATCTAAATTGTTGTTTCTTAGACGTTATAGCGCACGTACTAATCAAGCTCACTCATTTAGTTTCTTATCCTCCTCCTCTCGTAAGAGTCTCTTGCTCAATGACTGTAATTAAGGTATTCTGTCTGAAAGGAAATGAACTGAGTTGAGTAATAGCCAACAGAGCATTTATAATCCGTCCCCAGACTTCTGAACCATATACATTTTGAAGATGCTTGTGCCTAGCGTTTTGTTTCATACTAATGTTCATACTTAAGATGTTTATTGCATTATGTATAGTTGTACAAACAACCTATAATCTATATCATACACTGGCCATTAAATACAATAATGTTTCCTCTGGAAAAAAACACTGGGAAAATAGTATTTTATGATAAAAATATTCTTTGGTTGTGATAGAAACGAACACAATCTAACAAATGACAACTGGCTCTAAAATAATTCTGGTTAGAAGTAAGGGAATTTTTTAAGCAGTGAAATATGGTTCTGAAAGGGATGATATCATACAGTTACTGGCTGGGGTTAGATGTGATGGCCCAGAATTCGTTGATGACTTGATGATGCAGCTTCCAAACTGTCTGGAGATACCACAGATTCTTCATTATGTTGTGATGAAGCATGTGCAAATTAAACCAAGGGGTGTGGGCATGATGTGGGAATAATTCTTGACTTTGTGGATATAAAGCATGGACGATCCAAATGCTCCCTCTCTTAGCTATAACCTTACATCTATTATTTTATAACTATTTATTTTTACTTCATATTTATAGTATGGAATTTGCAAATAATTTATGTAGCTGCATTGACATATTAGAGCTGCTTTGTGTAATTGCTCACAAGATAGTCAAGTCAAATTTTTTTTTTTTTTTGCGTTTTTATCAAATTGTACTTAGAAATAGTTCAGCTTGTTTTGATTTGTATGAAAATCCATTTGAACGATTTTCAGACAACTCTAGAAGTGGTATGAAACGTATTGCTAGAAGCCTTAAGGGTAGAATAAGACCATAAAGGAAGCAACGCATTGTCATCGGGGGGGGTCGTCCGGGCTCAGCAGTGTGCCAGAGGATTCCCTGGGAGGTCCCTGAGCTATGGAGAGGAGGTTTGGCACAGAGCTGCTGTGACAGCCTCTCAGCTGCTCACGTTCCCTGATCAAAGGCTGGAGCAGGTTCCCAGAGAGGCTGCAGAGTCTCCGTGCCTGGAGATACTCAAACCTTGCCTGCTCTTGGGCCACCTGCCCCAGCTGCCCTTGCTTGAGCAGGGCATGGGACTCAATGGTCTCCAGAGGTGCCTTCCAACCTCAGCCATCGTGTGTGGGATTCCATGTACCACTCAGCTGGTCTTCTCCCTGCTAATGATGAGCGAGGGTGGGTTGGTCGGTTGGTTTTAAATGAAAGATTGTGGTTCAGGATTCTGCATATTCGTGACAAGATTCTTCTGTAGGTTTGGTTTTTTTGTGCCCAACCTGTCCTGAGATTGGGGTTCTGGGAGGAGCCTCTGCCTGTGTGGAAGGAGCTTTGGGCAGTGAAAACCTAAGGGTCTCGTAGCATATAGGCACGTTTCCTACCCATGGAGGCAATAACAAAGTGTAGCTCCTGCTAGCTATTGTCTGAGGCAGGAGATGTGCTGGGCCAGGAAGGTACAAAGCAGAAATCAGGTTGATTTGGTGGGGTCTTTTTCCAATTCTGATTCCAAGACTTCTCTAGAGATTCCTCTCAAAACTTTTATTGATTTATATTGGGCTAATAATTTGTGGAGCATGGCTTCACTGTGAGCAGGAGGACAAAAAGCAAAGAAAAAGTGTTTTACATTAATCCTATTTTTCAACTTTATATATTTTTCTTATCAAGTATTCACACTTTGCTTCAAGTGAAGAACAGTATGATAAATTCATTTTTTGTTTTGTTTTCTTTATAACACAGTACTTGCCCTGCAGTAAGAATCAGCATCTCTGGATCACTTGTTAGCTCCAAGTGCATTCATTTGAATTTTACCATCGATCTGTTCTACCCTATGACTCACTTTTGTGGTGCTTAATTTCTAACACACTGCTGATATACTCCAAAGTGTCATGTGTTGGTGTTTTGTTTTTTTTTTTTCTGTTGCCCACCTTAATCCTTTTCTAATAAATAAGTTCAAAGCACAACACTCTCTGCATGGATCAATATTCCAAGTGGTAATTTTGCAAGCAGACAAAATGGTCTGTTTCTGAAGGCTAAACTGATGAAATGTTACTTAGCAGAGACAGAATAGAATCCCTTTTACTGTGAGTTAGAGGATATGGGCCAATACACATGTATGGCTTGAGTAAAATATGGATCACTGGGAATAGATAAAAGCCTGAAGTATTTTAAACAACGTCTTGTCTTATTGTACAGCTAGACACTGAATTGAGGCCCTTAACTATTTTTAAATGCTAAAATTATTCACGTCTTGTCATACTTTTCTCCTCTGTGGAATGTTGTGTCTCGGCTGCAGTGCGGAGGATGCAGTCACCCCAGTGCTGGGAGAGGGTACAACCAGCTTGGGGTGGGGGTGCCCAAGGGATGGTGGATGAGGTCCAGGGTCGAGTGCAGCCCTCGGCTACGCAGCCTCCCCTTCTTCCTTGTGGTTTTATTTGTGGAGCTCTCTTAGAGCAGCCTGTCTCGTTGCTGTGAGGGTAAGTGGCAGCAGGGATGGCTCAGTGTGTGGCACAGGAGGGTACCTGTACTAAATCACAGCCAGTGAGTAGTCACCCCAGTGCTCTGTTAAAGACAACCCTCTCCCCTCCCCAGGCTGTACCCGTTTCTCGTTGCTGGAGACGGAAGGGAGCGATGGGGAGGTCATCTTCAGCTCCCCACTGCCAGGCAGCTGCTGGGACAGGAGCAGCCCCCCAGAGTGACAGAGAATGGGCAATTCCTTCTCCCTGGGGGAACATCCCCCGAGAGCTGCGCTGCGGGAGCTGTCATTCTGCGTGTCCCGAGGAGGCTTAGTGGTAACGCTGTCAGCTGTGTGGTGTTGGGACTCTGCTGCGGAGACAGGCTGGATGGCTGGGCTGCAGAAGTTACAGAAAGTAAGTGTTTGCCTCGTGAAGATCTCCAGTGGCTGAGTTTGGATGTTCTGCCCGACGGATGTCAGGGCCGTTTGCAGGTTCTGGTGAGTCAGGGGACACCTTGAAGAAGGCATCTTCCCTGTGCTCGCCGTTCCCAGTGAGCTGGGAAGCAGCCAAGGGCTTCTCAGGTTTTCTTCCCGTGCCAGGAAGACTCCCCTCTGCCTCTCCCACCGCCGACGTGCAGCTTGGAGGGCAAACAAAGGTACCTTTTCTGAGGGAACCACATGGCGAACTGCTAGCCCGAAAATCAAACCAGTCATCTGGCCAGCTGGGGGAAAACATAGTTAGTGTTTGACATAACATTTTTTCTGAAGTGTAGTTAATTTTCCTCTATGGCTTGCAGTCACACTTGACTGTGTGCCAGCTTTGAGCAGAGTTGTGGCCGCTGTGCTGTGAGTCGAGTGCCGGAGTTTGGAGCGTTCCCTCGGGCAATCGGGGCAGTCACAGGGTGGAATACTTCCTATTTTACTTATCCAAAGGAGCTGGCAGAAAATCATAGCTTTTCTTTTGTTGTGGAAGTAGCATTATGAAATATAGCAGCGCTCAGATGATTTCTCAAAAATCCCCCCACAAAACCCAGGAGAGGGAGAGTGGCTGTCGTCCTCTCCTCTCGTCGGTGTACGTTCTGCAAGAGCTCTCTGGGCTCTGCAGGGCACAGGTGGGGTTTCTCTTCCCCTCACACTTAGAGGCCAAACTCAGATGTGGAGTGGGGTCTGAGAGCTGTTGTGAAACCGAGTCAAAAATGCAAATGAATAATAAGAACACGGTTAATCTTACTGAGAAACAAATATAAATATTGTACAAAGAGAGATCTGCAGCGTTGGAGTGTATGCATCAGGCTATCAAGACACTGTGTAGTTGTTTCATTTATTCTAACTTCTTTTCATCCTGTGAACAGCTGTCCCTTTATTTCTAAAAGCTATTTTAATGTAGCAAGGGTGTTTTTAGTTTAATCTGCTACAATACTCCTTTTGTCTCCTTGTCATACTTCCAGCTTTAAAATATTAATCCAAGCTAACAAAGAGAATTTTTGATGTATTGTAAAATCCTGAATGCAATGTATAATTTAAAAATAAAAACATTTTATTAGGTTATGTTCATATTCAGATTCGGATATGGTTGGCTTGAGTTGGGCTCCTACTTGGAGATGTTTTTGAAGAAATAAATATTTATTGGGCATTAACAGCTTCCCTAAACACAGCTACTTACTACAGCGTGTTAAGTGCCCTTTGTGTGGCTGGTCTGGGGGGGGGGGGGGGCAACTTTATGCATTCCTGTGCCAAAAGGGTAAACTCAGTCCGGTCAGTAGAAGTTCATATCCTGAGCTGAAGAACTGACATTCAGCTCCAGCCATGATGAAAATCCATATATCCTGGCATTACATTCTTCTCCCCACCTGGGGTCCACATCACTGAAACACTCTTCAGACCCAAATTCAGAAATTTTAAAACCAATGGTATTTGTATAAACATGCCAAATGGAAAGAAAAGCACTGATTAATGAATATTTTTTTAATTTTGGATTTTACTTTTATATTAGTGAATATTTTATTTTATTTTATTACCCAGGAGTCACTGAGCCATGGTAAGGCTCTTCATAATTCTGTGGGATAATTTCTAAAACCCAAAATTTCAGGGTATCCCAATTCTGGTAAGCAAGTGTTCTGTGCCTATGGGGTTTCATACAAAATGCTGTACATAAGAAGTAATACTTAAAAAAGCTATGCAGCTTATAAAAAGCAGCTGAAGTATCATTCAGACCATGGGAGTGTGGAAGCTGGGAAGTGATTTACCAGCCGAACAAGGTGGCTGCAGCTTACTTCAAAAATTTGGGGTAATCAATTCCCCTTCATATATATAAGCAACATTTTCCATTATTTGTAAATTCATCTCTTTGTATTTACATAATAGTATGTCACAGTGAAAGGATTCCAGAAACCATTCGTAATGCTATTTTCCAGCACGATTGCAATTAAAACCAAGGAGGAAAGCAGTACTATGGAATTTTACTGTGTTATGAGTCCAGCTCACCGGTCTGGTATTTTTAGGGAGGAAAAGGAGCAAAGAGGGAGCTGTGCTGGGATTAGCTGTTTGTAGCATTTACCACTGTAATTGTTCTGCAAACGGCTAACGTAGGGTAGGTCACGGGAGACTGGTTTCGGGGACGGTTCCGGCGGCAGCACCACACGATGTGATCAGCGAGGACTCGGGGGTAATCCACATCCCGGCCCCGGAGGAAGGAGCCAGGGTGGGTGCTGGTGACACCGCTGGGCACTGGCTCTGCAGCCACCGTGGTGCCGTGCCACCGCGGCCGGGGTGGCTAGAGACCTTCGCCAGCCCCTACCTGTCAACAGGCTCCCCTCCCCTCCCTTCTCCGAGGTGGTACCCTGGGTCTGCGGCCACGCACATGGGACTTCCAGCCTGCTGCTCCAGGGCAACTGTGGGGCCAAAAATACGTTGTCTAAAAGGCTAGCCTGGAAAGCCAAGGAAAGAGATGTGGCAAATTAAAAGTCCGGGGTGGAGGTCAGATTTCTCACCTGAGAGGACGTTACGCTCGGCGGCTGATGACTTTGTGAGATTCACGCTTTGCTGAAGCGCAGTCAGTCTGGAAGTCAGGGGACCGTAACGCATTCAGAGGGTACATTTAGGATATAAATAATTTTCTGCTTAAGTGCAGACACACAGTTGAAAGAGGTTTAATTCTGCTGTGGCCAAAGCGGTTCAGGGAACATCATCCCGGTTTTCAGTGTTTGTGTTGGAGCGAGTGCCAGCCTGCCTCTGCCTCCAAACTTCCTCTGGCTTATTTGGCCTTTCAGCCAGAGCAGTTTGTACCAGGCAAAGGTTTGATCTCTGATGTTTTCCGTTGCCGTGATATTCTTCGGGAAAAACCCATCCATTTGATCTCTCTACACCTTTCTTACAGAGCGGTGTGGGGAGCTGCAGGAACAGACAACCTCGGGGCCCTCTGCTCCCTGGGGAGGTACCGTGGTAGAGGCCGGGTTCAGGGATTAGGTTTTGAGTTGTTCTGGCCCCGACAGATGCAGCTTAGAAGAATCCACTGCAATTCACGCTTAGTTAGTTCTGCCCATACTTGGTACCCTAACTTCTGTGAGGCTGATGGAATTTGAGTCTGGGCTTTGTTACCCCCCTGAGACCCTGCCGGGCTGTTTTCCCACGGCCTCGTGCCAGTGGCTGCTCTCGGTCTGGGGAGCCAACCAGCCCGTCCCCAGTTGGGTGAGAACCCGCTGAACCCAATGGTCCGTTTGCAGAGACTCTGTTACTGCTTCGTGTGTCATTTGTGGATGCTCTCAGGTAAGAAACTTGCCTTTCAGCTCAGGGGCTTTGACTGGGCTGGAGATGACACACATGGTTAAGCCACTTCCCCCCGAAGTTGGTGTGCAGAAGCGTGGAGAAACGCAGAGTGATGGGGAAGGAGGAGAAGGGGATGAGAACTCGGTAAAGCGTCATCTAAAGCAGGACTTTCCAGCTCATTGGAGCTCTACTTGCCGCGTGCTCAAGGGAGTGCTGGGACAACAGCAAGCTCTGCCTGAGTGGGGAGGAAAGGAAAAGACAGCTGTTGTGCCGTCTTCAGCTAAATGAGACCCGATGGCTGGGTTGGTTGCCCTTCTCCACTTATTAGAATGACCATCTGGGAAGTCAGTAACAATTAGTCATTGTTTGGCCAGATAGTGCCAGGAATCAGCTGCCTACATGGACTTGCAAATAAGCTGGGGTTTAGCGTAAAATAAAAGGGGAATTTATTTCCAGGGCAGAATGCGGATCTCTGTACGTGAGGGAATAATTGTATCCTCTAAGATAAGAATAAGTCAAGAGCTGTAGCTTTTAAATATGAGCCCTGACCCTTCCTCCTATGATTCTTTTCCCCCTTTCTTGCCCAAATAACCATTCTCATCCTCTACCCTCTTGTAATGGCCAAAGGCCCTGACTTACTGGACCCAGATTTGCTGCTGCAACATGGAAGAGGGGCAGAAGAGGGTTGCTGTCTTGTTCGGTTCATGCCATCTGTGTTTTTCCTACACCCCAGTACACTTCAGAGCTTGGAAGGAGCAGCCAGAGACGCTGGAAGAGCAACAGTGAGGGAAAATGACAGCTCTATGGCTTCCTGCTTTTAGCTCTTCCCCGGCTTTGCAAGGAAAGGCAACTGCATTTAGGGATACGAGTAGAGCATTAGGGATGCGATTCAGGTCTCCTTCTCTGAAAACATGACTGTTTCTGCTTCCTGCAGTAAGGAATTTTGGTCCTTTCTCTGTGTGTGGTGGAACATTCCTCTGCTGACACCCCAGCCCTGCCGGGGGGCACGAGGCTGTGTCCGAGCTACTGAGCACCAGGGCGTCCTGCACAGGTCCGGGCTGTCAAAGGCTCTCGTGCTCATCTCCAGTAGCGCTGTTTGTTTTTCTAATGACATAAATTAATGCATTTGAAAGACTTACTTATAGGAAATCCTGCAGCCACCTGCAGCACTGTGACCGGTGTTGTTTGCTTTAGATGTTAATTTTTTTAAAAAAAGGGAAATGCATTATAGGCACGGCCTGTTATTTTTAATCCTTTTAATAATGTTGATTTATATTTTATTTCTTTTCATTTCTTTTAGGACTTAAAGTACATTTACATTGATTTTTTGTTATCTTGTTTCAAGGACCCTTTTTTAATGTTGATTTGTCATGGAATTTTATGTGTACACAAATCAGGGACGTGTTTTTCAGTTCTGCTACATTTCTTCCCCTCTTTCTTTTCATTTATCACTATATTGTATGCTGTTATGTCCTATTGGTCTTATCTTCATTTTAATATCTCTCTCCTCTGCCCTGTAAATTAGGAACTTTTGGTAGTATCTTGATGTGAGTTGATTCCTGGTTTGTTGAGGTTTTTCCCCCCCTTTTTCCCTTTGTTTGTAATACAAAAGCAGATTTTGTTGGAATAGAAGTTTCTCATTCTAGACTGTTGTCACAATTCACACAATACTGTAGTTACTAAGCACAATATTCTATACCTATAATACCTTAACTTAGATACTCTATTCTGTTTTAAACTTGAAGATCGGCATTAAAATTGGGGGTAAGTGCATGAATAGTAAATTTATTAGTTAAAAATATATGTAATATATTGCAAATTGTATGTTCCCTGGTGAAGCTTTGAGAACTTTGGTGCAAGTATGAGCCCATTGTGATGACCTAAAAGTAGGAAAATGGGTGATCAGGGGTACATTCAATGCTTTCAAAGTGATTTGGCTTCTTTGAGTAGATCCAAGGGAAAGTTTGAGGGGAAAGTAGGAAATACAATTCAGATACGAAGAATATAAGCAAAGTGAAGTGACTGAAGTGTTCATGGTTTTTAATATATAAAGCAGGTTTCAAGGTTAGTCAAGTGTGCCAGTTCATTTTTTCCAAAGCTCCTATTGCATAGATTTTAAAAATCATTAAGCACTATGATAGATTATTGTTAATAAGAAATGTATTGGTTAAAATGAATAGCTAATGGTATCACTTTTTAAGTGCTGTTGAATGCATTCTTCAGAATGGAATTAACCAGGTTTGAACCTTATATAATTTTTCTGAATAGACTGAGTGGTAACAAGGAAAGAAAAAGAAGTGTAGAAATGGAAGATTTTTCCTCCCCCTAAAATCAAGTATCTCACTATTTTAGAGCCTTATTAATTAGAACTGTAAGTGTGGGGCTGAGCCTTGTTCTCATCTATACAGATAGTAGAGGCCCCAGTGAAACACAGAGATAGATGCTTTGGTGCAAAGGGAAGGTGTGGGCTGCAGACGGGCATCGCTTCGTTGCTGGGAACTCACACTTTACTCTCCCTGTTTCTACAAGCAGAAGTCGTGGGCTGCCAAAACCAGCACACCAAAGGTTAGTAATTGGTATTATTGCGGTTCCGTTGTCCCAAACCGCTTCATTTTCCAGAAAAAATAGCAATGAGGAACTGTAAAAATAACAGATAAGGTATCAAAATAGGTGATCCCTTCAAAAGCAGTCTCAATGGAATCTCAACTCTTCCAGCAAATTTCAGAAATTTTGTTTCATCTGTGGTTCAATTGCTAAATCAGTCAACCTTTAATAACCTTTCTTTTTCCCCCCGTGAGAGATGGAATACTCTCATAGTGCCTTAAAAACCTCAGATAACCTGCTGTCCTGCTGCAAATGGGACCCTGCAGCCGGTACCTGTCACAGCCCCGGCTCCTGCTCAGCCCCAGCCCCTGTGCAGCCTCAGCCCCTCGTCAGAGGACAGCAGGGAAAAAAGTGCTAGGAAATAGCTAGAAAGGGAAGGGGTCTCCCTGGGCTCCCTCCCACATCCCCCCCCTGCATCAGCTGGGAGAGGCAGCGGGGCAGAGGGACACACTTCTTGCCTTGTAACCTGGAAACAAATTAAGCATCCAAAGTTCTTGTGTGTCCTCTTGATCAGGGGTGTATCTTAGCTCCCTCTGACAGACACAGCGTGCAGGGCATGCTCCCCTTCCTGTGCTCACTTTCCTTGAAGAACAGCCATTCCGGTCACAGCGAGCAGTATTTCAAACGAGGGTGATTTCTGTGGAGGTGAACCCCAAGGCACTGCACTGCCTGTGGGGGGCTGTCCCTCTCCCCCACCTTCTGCTTCCCTGATGGAGAAGCAGTGGTGAGCAGAAGGTGGCTCGGTGGGACCTGTCTGAGGTGGGGAGACCTCTGAGCAGTGAAGAACACGTCCCTTTGGGTTTGGTGTCAGGGCATTGTCTCTGCAGCTGACGGCTTGATGGTGATGCAGCTTGTGCTGCTGTGCCAACACCATACCTATTCCTTTCCTGGCAAAATTAAATGATTCATTGAGGGACTGGGACTTGTGTTTTGATTTTTTTTTTCTTTTCTCTGTTACAGTGCTATTTTTAAAGGGATTTAATAGCTCCCTTTAAACCACTGGCAATCCTCTGGGTTATGAAGTGAGATAATTCCTTCCAAACTAAACCCCACAGCAAAGGGTAAAGGAGTGAAAGGTGTTACACGATGAACAAACACGTGTGCAAGTATCATCGCAAGCATCTACAGAGTGCTCCTTTATCTTCTCTCCTGCTCAGCAATCCCCTTGGGCTGCAGGATCACCAGGATCACGTCACCCATCTGGGGCGGATTCCCGGTTTGTTGGCTCGCTTTTTTCTGCAATTCTTTTAGTGCACAAACCCCTCTGTGGTTCGGGACACGATCAGAACTCTGGTTTAGGGTGTGCCTTTCAGAGTAAATAATCTCACTGAAGCTCGAAGGAAGCTGTTGCCATGTCCCTTTTTTCTACCTGCACATTGGCCACTTCTGCTGCGGGATGAGCACAGGAATGGGAATGAGAATGGGAATGGAATCCCATTCATTCCACCCTGGAGTGGGAGGCAGAGCATGGCAAACCAGGAGCCTGGTCAGCCCCAGCTCTCACTGTTAATGTGCTCACCAGCCAAGATATATAAATTGCACAGAGCGAAGTGCTGGGAACAGATTTTTCTAAACAAGCTTTCTAATATTTAGTCATGCTGAAATGACCAAGTTTTAAAAAGCATTGAACTTATGGTCTTTTGACCAGTTTAAAAAAAATCAGGAAAAATGACCAGCTTGCCCTCCTGACCGCTAATTCAGCTGCCAGAACAGAAAATAGTAGGTGTTAAACAATTTGAAAGCCTGACCCAGACTTCTGAAGAGTAATTTAATAGACTGTCAAGGTGGTTCTTAGTTGTCAAAGGAGTAGATTTTTCTTGTGTAACTTAGATGTCTCTGTGAATCACATTTCAATGATGTCATATGAAGAAGCTTTCCAATCCAATGTTCCTGGAAGTACAATACAAAAAGATGCCATTTTTTGGCACAAAATTGCACAGAAATCTTTTTTTTCTTTCCCCCTATTATTTCTGGCTCTTATTTGCCCAGAGTATTCTTGATGTTTCTTTCTTTGTTCTTCTCCCTCCTTAGCGATGCCCCTGCACATAGAAAATAGGATGTACAATACCTACAATCATACCGTGAAATAGAAATTAACCTCATTTATCTGTGAACCTTTTCCCCTTAAATTTAATTTGGGGGATCCAGAGAAGCAGCTTTTGTAAAACCAGGTTCCGTGAACATTTTCTGTGAGCGAAGATGCAACGCCATACTGCGGTTCAGCCTGACCTTCTTGGCTCGAGACCGCTCTTCTCCCTAAGTGTTTCTTTTTGCCATCCATCTTCAAAGAGCCAAGGGGAAAGCTTGTCTTGTTTGAAGTCAGTGGCAAAACCCCCATTGACTCGAATAACATCAGGATTTCACCCCAGGAACGTTTCAGCCCGTAGGGAGCATTTGAAGCAGTTACAGCCATGGAGATACAACTTCCTGAAATACAGGACCAGAAGCCATCCAGCCATCAGACGGAGCTGGAAATATCCTTACAGCTTCTCCTTAAGTTTATCTAAAAATTATACCATGCCTGCTGTAAGGTTCAATTCTTTTGCATCTGTTAAATTGCTTTGCATGAAAGTGTAGTTCTCAGGTGCCATGGCAACCGTGTTTTCTAATCTGATTTTAAATTTTTACCGTGCAATGCATAAAATATTGGTACATTTTCTAGTTTTTGATTTATAGGTGGGAGTGAAGTTAGGGATAGCAATTTAAAAGCATATGATTCTGTAGAATTAAATGCTTTCTTTTTTAGCTGATATATGGAAAATAGTTTCTTATTTTATTTTCTTATGAAAAGTAAGTATTGATTGGCTAATTGCAGATGTGTAGATTATGGCTGGCGTTTGATGCCATAATAGCAGGTAGTATTTCTAGGTGCTATGTAGGACATGTTCCACTAAGTCCAGATAGATTATAGAAAAGACAACCGTTTCCTCTATTTCCACATATAGAGTAGATATCTGTAAATATCTGGCAAATTCTGCCCGTTTTTGAATACATGTAGTGTCTCAGCAGTGTAGAGGTGATTTTATTGTTTTAAGAATGATTCTGAAAGACCTGTTAAAATGCATAAAAATTGCTCTTCTCCCAAGAAATCTAAAGGCAGCACTTAGATTTTAACCTTGTATTGTATCATATTCTTAATGTAATCTCTAAGTCATTATGTTTCCAGAAATGTTCTATGAAGAAAATCCCATTGTGCTTAAATGATTGTACTTGTGAAATGTGTCGTGGTCAGTGTGAAGCCTCTATTGTCAATTGAATTAAGTTGGCACAGAGCACATTCTGCAATTCAGATGTGCGAGAATGTCCCTGAAAGATGTCAAGCACAATTCATCTCAGCATTTGACCTGATGCCCATTGCACCTTCCTGCAATGGAGTCACAGGCTCTGCTCATAAAGCTCATATACAAACTTTGAATTTTGCTTCAGTTGAGTTTTATAATTGGAGAAATCGTGGGTTTAGGTGGAGGGAGGACACAAAGAAACTCTTTGCATGAGGAGAAATAAAAGAACAGAAATATTTGGGTAGTGTTATAATACATCAATTAACTTTTTAGCTAGGTATGCCTGACTTGCTGTTTTGACCGAATAGCCCTCCTGTGAACCTTATTCTTGTCTCTGCGGTATGCCTGCTACCTTCAAAAAAGTACAGGCACTACCACAAAGAGATAAGAGGAAAGTAAGCCTCCTGTTCCAAAAATCAGTGAGCAAGGAGCCTGGTGTAGCAAGAGAAATCAGAGCAAGCCACATTGTGGGAATTCCAAATACCTGTGTGTATGAGGTTGTAGCAAGTCCATTAAGAGGGGAATGGTTGGAGGTGATAATTGATCTCGGTGCTATCTGGAGAAACGTTTGCTCAGTTTAGGGATGTCAGGGTGTGCGTGTGTGTTGGCAATGGTCGCTCGTGTTTCTGCTGAATTAGGTTTCCATTGGCTTTGTGTGTGTGAAGGCAGTTGGCAGATGACAGATACAGGTGAGTTTTGCATTAGAATGTGTAGGTGACATGGAGAAATAAAATCCCAGCAGTCGCTAGTGTATATATCGTTATTGTCTGCTTTATAAACATTTAGCAATATACTTTTCTCTTTTTTTTTTGGTTTTGCTTTTTGAAGGTCGTGAATTCTTGTTCTTAGAAGTGCATTTGTGTAAGCTATAATGTTAATAAAAGTAATTTCCTTCAGGTTTTTTAGCTGACACGTTGTACTGTGCAAAGTCACTTTGGATTGTGTCACTCCTGGTGAATTGTATCATAGAATAAAGCAAGACTGATGCAACCTGACATCACATGCCACGATGTGATTCTTCAGCTAAAATTCTGAGCTAGTTTGTTTTTTTCTAAGCTGTAAATTTCTAAAACTCAGGCTTTCTGTGACGAGGGAAGCAGCTTTGAATGAATTGCATTCGTTAAAAGTCAGTATTACTAAGGGAGACAAAAAAAGCTGTTGTTTCCATTGGTTTTCTTCATCTGAAGCTTCTTGTTGAGAATCTCAGCTTCATCTTAGTTACACATCTGCAAACCAGGAGTAAATGCACTGAAACCAATGGCTTAGAGCTGTTAAAGCAGAGTGACTGCTACTGACGGCAAGTCCTCAGAAAGCAGCAGTAAAATCTACATTTTGCAACTAAGAATTACTGCAATTCAATTTTGTAGAAATCTTGAAGCGTTTTCTTAAAGTAAATGGAAGCTTAAGTTGTTCGCAGAACACTGAGAAACTAGGTACATACTAATTTTCTTTGTACTTTAAAATAGGTCTTAAAATCAATATCAGAAAAAGTGGATGGCTGTACTTCTCAACTCAAATATATAGCAAAATGAAATTACTTGCCAAATTAAATTTTGTCCTCTATTCTAAAAAATTATCATGAATATTACTGAAAATATTAATTCAGGGAACAATTAAAATAATAGAATAGGTGTACTTATCAGAGATTTTTATTTATAACTGTTTCATCAACTTAGTACATATGTGTTTGTCAAGAAATTAGAAGATGCATCAACAGAAAATTCCAGAATAGTGTTTGGTGGGATTTCTGGAGTAAAAAATTGAGACCTATTCAATTATCTAAAGAACTGGGTCACAAATAGGGCATTGTAGGATAACAGAGCTTCCGTTAAAGTAACAAGAAATAAGGAAAACTCTGTACCAATTTATATTAAGTTATAGTTCTGTTTAGTGTTTGAGAAGGTTACATGGCTTTGGCTTTCTATTTTGTTCTTTTTGATACTGATATCACTAAGAAAAACTTGCGCCTGAAATCATGGCACATCAGATAATTGAATAAATAAATTCAAGAGAATATTTATTTTACAAATTTTTCCCCATTGTGTAATTTGTGGTGTCTATACAAGCCAATGTGTCCTCTTAGTCACAGCAGCTCACGTCTGGAGTTCGGTGTATTAGTCAGTGTGACCTGCAGTGCTTCGTTTTGCCTAATCTCTGTGTGTGTGTGAGAGAGAGAAACTTCTGTAAGACTTTTAAATCTGAAAAAATAACAAATCATTGCCAAGCAATGGGAGAGAAGTAGTTTTAACATCAGCCAAATGTAAGCATTGTGATTCTGTGGAGTGTTGGCATGCATAAACAGCAACAACAATCTTCATTATTCCCCCTTCTGCTGGGGAAGGATTAAACTTCATAGTAGGATGTACTTTAAAAGCTACTTTCATGAATTTTAATCAAACAAAATGGGTTATCACATTGGAAATGGGCTGACACGAGCTCAGAAGGACAAATGTGTCATGTCTCCTGTGTGTTCTCATGGCGGCGGCTGCTGGAGCTGCCACGGGCAAACGGGTTGGGAGCAGGAGGAGCAGGAGGAACCTGCCAAGTGACCTGTTCACTGGGGCACAGTCCTTCCAGCTTTGCTCCTTCTCATTTCAGATGATTGCAAAGTAGGCACTACTATACACCGGATGAGTTTGGTTTAATGATTACAAAAGCATAGGAAACTTAGACTAATGGTCAGCTAAAATTCTCATGATGGTATGAATTTAGAGGCTTATAGACCAGATGTAACTTTTCTTTTTTAAAAAGATAAAAAATAGTTTTAAAACCCCCCAAACCAACCACGTTTGTCTATATACATACTCTCGTGTATGTGAAATCATCACATTTGATACTGCTATACTTTTACTTTAGAGTTAACTGTCAAAGGGTTGATGTTGGTCTACAAAATATAGTGGTACATATGAGCATCTAATAACAAAGAGTTAAATTGTGGTGTAAGACTCCATGTGTAAGGGCTTTCTTGGGTAAAGTCCTTGATTTCAGTGATTTTTATAGTGGTCTTTGTAGTGTAGGTCTGTACCTGTAGGTCATTATAGAGACAAAGCATTTTCCATTCATATATTCATATTTAAAATAAAACTTATTTGCAGCCATAATAAATATTATGGGTTTGCATATATAAAAGACTGTGGGTGAGGCCTCTAAAAGGGCAGATCTTTCTTTTTGTGTGGTGAAGGATCCTTTTTCTTATATCTTTCTCTGCCTCTCCCCCATTGGCAGTTTGTGCTGTAACCATGTGTTTTTCTTGCATGTGACATTTTGATTACTCTCTGTGCTGCGGGTTCTTCTGAAGTCAGATTGAAAGACTCTGCTCGGTCTTAAAACACAGTTTATGCAGCAACCATCTCTGTTACTGGTACCTTATGATACTCCACAAGTGTGAGTACATTGACTTTTTCCATTCAAGTTACTCGAGTGTTAACATTTTATTCTCCTGTAGAAGATGTCATAATGCCGTGTCCGCTATTAGCGGCCAAACATGGAACTTGCTTTATGGCTTCCCTAGAAAGGCTCTTCTTCCAGCCCAATCTGGGGATTATTAGCTCAGGCTGTATCAGCCTTCATTTTTTTGCTTCGACAGCTCCACAGTTCAATCTCTGATATGTCAGCAAATATGACAGCTGTCACAAATATGCTGGGTTTAAGATAAGATACCTATTTTCAGATCTGCTAACAGTCAGGTGTTGGAATTTGAAGTAGTTCAGATTTCTAGTAAAGCAGATAATGTGTTTGAAACTAGTTGCATTTTCCCCCAAACTGCAGATTTTCTGCATAGATTTTCTTCCCTTCATTGGAAAAATCCCCTGAATTCGGTTTATTAGAGTGTGACCCCTTGAGTCCCTCTTTATAAACAAAGCTTTTTCTTTGCCCTGCTTTTCCACGCTGAAGACCTATCACTAAAATTGCTGCTTCAGATATACCCTCTGGGAAATCAATAACAAATGGAGCAGCTATTGAGTGAGATTCGTTGGTGTAACCAGGTGAGGCTACCAAAACCCCCAAGAAGGAGTTGTTGATTACCAGGGTGGAAGCAGAGATCTGGCAGGGGTGGCATTTGGGCTGATTTCATACACTCACCCGCATCACCTCTTGGCGTGAGTGCTCCCTCGGTGGGTCCCTGGGACGCTGCATGGCTGTGTCCACCCACGGTTATGGAGGTTCGGGTCAAGCACGTGAAGTACCAAGAGAATATTTTCATCTCATGCTTTTTATAGTTTTAAATCTATTTGTAGAATTTTTTCATACTTGGATTGGGTATGTGGATCAGATTAAACAAAATCTGCTTCCTTTCTGCTGGATCATCTTCACGGCTTTTGGTGGCCTGCAGTAAAATCTCGTGCTAGAAGTGGGGGCAGAAATAAGTGCATCCACCAGAGAACCTCGGTGGCATAATTCTGAATATTTGCCCGCTGAGTTGCTATCCTCAGCAGAGAAACCAAGAACCAAACTGACAGGGAAAAAAAAGACATTTTCAGTAGTCAATTCAGAGCAATGAAATAATCTGCCAGTCTGTGGCAGAGGTCTCTCAGGTCAACAGAGCCCTGCGTCAGCAGTTTGGTGGAGCAGAGCTTACCGTGGCCTCTCGGAGCTGGGCCTTTGTGCCTCTGGAGAATTCTGTAGGTATGTTATTTTCATCAGTGCTCTAGTTCATTTATCAGAGGTTTACTATTATTTTGTTTTACTTTATAGCTGTCAGTTGTCAGTGTAAATGTGCATATTTTCTTATAAATATAAGGAAACATATTAATTTACCTTTCTGAGATTTGTCTACTGCATCTTAATGCACTTGTTCAGATAAAAGATAGAACCAAGAATGAACACTTCCCTGTAATGACTCAATCCGTGCACTAAGTATTGTAAAATAGCTGAGATATAATTAGTATGTATTTTTCCAAAATCTGTTCGGTTCAGAACTTTGAAATTATATCAGTTCTGATAAATGGGATATGATAACACACCTTTGCATTTAGCTAACATGTCTCTTGGTGGCTGGTTGTGAAAATAGCCCGTGCTCCCTGGGGAACACACGCTCTGAACTGCAGAGTCTGCTCTGATCCTTTCGTTGACACCCCAGCTCCCCCCAGAAACGCACCACCCTGAGATCATTACTTTTAACTGGGGCACGGCCGTAGTACCTGGCGGTTCCCTCTGTGCGAGCGCAGGCTGGCTGACAGCATCGCCTGATTCAGCCAAATCAAGTGTCAGACTGCTTTAGGCATCAGAAAAGCTGCATTTAGAATCTTATTAACATAAATAATACAGGGTTTTTCTACCATATGAGAAAACCCTATTTAATGCGCTAATGCCTAGATTAAATCTGAAGGTGTCTCTCCCCGTACCCCGTGTTTTCTCGTGTTTGACTGGTTAAATGGTGCCGTCCTGTTTCAACGGGGGGATGCTCCCCCTCCGCTCCCCTTGGTGATTCCATGAGCGTGTTCCAGCATGAAGTATCCTCATCCGTGGGATTTTACATTTCAGACCTGTCTCTGTATGAGCAGGGTGGTGATTGTTCATTATAGGGTTACATGGGGCTGGGGTGAACACGTTCCTCCTAAGGACTAACAATAATATGCATCAGATGGTCTTAAAAAATTGAACTGATGAGAACTGGAACGAATGCTCATTCCTTACTGAACTTCTGTGCAGCAAAATAATGCTCTCTCTCAGCCTTTGTGTTCTCGGTGTGCTTTGCCAAGGTTAAAGAGTTTGTCAAAAAAGAAAAGAAGCTCCCAAATACACTGGGAATATCAAACCAGTAGAAAAGAGCTGTGCATCCCTTTTTTGTTGCTCTGAGTCAGGACAGTTTGACTGTTCAATAATGGCCTTTATTCTCTTCTAAAAGGTGTTCAGGTGCTATGGAAACTTTCTCGTAATCTTGTCTTTTGTTTCCCTTTGCTTGATTTTATTGGCAGGCTTCTAATTTCTTAATTGGAAAACTGTCAACATTTGTTAATGTAGTATTTAAAACAAACATATATACATGATCTTAATAAATTTGGATAAATGGGCTTAGTAATTTTTATATTTTCTTTGGAAGTTTAATTAGGAAGAGGTTTATAGAGGAGATGATGCTGAGTATCTGCCCAGGATAGTCAAAGTCTGAATAAGGGTTGTGTTCACAAGAGCTCACTGGTTCCCTGATGAGAACTTGCTTTCCCTGACATCCTGGTAAATAGATTTTTTTTTTCAATTGTAGATGCAAATATTTTGCATATTTAAAATTTATTAATCCAAAATAAGGCAGCAGACTGGAAAATGAAAATACTGAAACCTACCCTTAGAAGCCCTACAGAGAATTTACTTATCCACATTGCCTTGGTTTTTCATTTGTATGTTCTGTGACCGTTCCACAGAAGGAGTCTGATTCTTTACTGGTGGAGTTCCCTGAACTTTTGAGCTGAAGGACTCGAAGTAAATGCAAAGCGTGTGAGCTGTAGGAGATGTTGGAAATGGCAGGTTAGATGAAGTCAGCTGCAGTGGAAGCGCGTTGCGGTAAGAGGGCAGTCTCTATACTTTTTCTGGAATGGAGAACGCCTGTATTTCTGAGCCTGCTTTCTTAACCTCATTTTATTTCTTTCTAGAAATAAAGAAGTAAAACCAGTGCCAAAATACCACTTATAACATACCTGTGCACCATACCTCTATTATTTCTACTTTAGAATAAGCCATCTCTAGCCTTTTGGAATCACACCTCGCCCTCAGTGGCTACAGATATTTAAGGAACACGTTTCTATCCCAGCTGAGATACAGCTTCAGTTGAATTTGCTTACCCTTGGAATTAGGGATATGGATTTAGCACTTGCATAGCTAGCAACCTGGCACATACTCATAAATCGGGTCATTTTGCATTCAAATGTTAATATTTGCACCAGGGATTCATCTGCAGATGGAGGTATAAATTGTACCCCAAAAATAAAGCCCAGCATTTGAAAATGTGCATTTTAAATGCAAGCAATTATTCTTTACCATCTCTCAACTATCAGTGGTCATATACAGGGAAGGGGAGGAAATAAAGGGGAAGGGCACTGCAAATTTTTTAGATCAATTCTGAATGCTGCCACAAAAAGGTTTAGGTGAACAAGGCCAGAACCCGTAATTCTGCAGAGTATTCATGTGGTTAGATGCTGTTCATGCTCAAATTCCAGATGAAGTTTAGAGCATTTCCTTACAAAATAATCTTTTTCTGCCTTTTAGTGTTGCCTGTTTGGGACTATACAATTAGTCCATCTTCTTGGCTGCTTTGTTCAGGTTTTGGGAACATGTCCAGCACAGCTTTAGGCATCTGTGTAATTTTATACAGTGAATATTTCCATTGAAGCCAAAGGGAAATACTAGCATTTTATAAAATAAGGCACATGCATAAACTTCTGCAACTTGGAGGTCTTCATCCCCGAGATGATTTCCAGCTTCGGCTGGACATCAGTACAGAATGTTAATTAAGGTGGGCATTAGTCCAGAATGGTAATTATCTTACGTGTGATCACACAGATGTGTGTGTCTCTACTTGTGTGTGTGCACAGGCTTCTTTACTTCCTCTAAAGCTTAAAACAGGGAGACCGAAGATGCCAGAAACACCTTTCAGAGCAGGGTGCCCTCCGTGGGCTGGGGGGAGCAGCAGGGCTGCAGGTACAGCTGGCAGAGACAGAAAGGCTGTTTGAACTCTCTGGGACCATTGTATTTCTATGAATAACAGCCAAAACCTGTGTTTCTCAAACATTTAAAGCCCGAGGACCAGCTACACTTTTTAAAGTGTATTGCAAAAAAAAGTCAAAGAGCTGCAGATGATGTTGGCACTGTACTTTCTATTCATGGGCTAAAATTCAAATGTCCATTTATTGCTTGAATTGTCTCCCATTATTTTTCCTTCCTTACTTGTTGGATTTATAAAGAAAAAAAAAAAAAGGCTTTGCAGATCAATACTCATTTCTTACAGGAAGTCATTGGGCTCCAAACAAGGAACACAGGCTTGTCTTGCTTTTTCTCTGTGGTTTTAAAGTTCTGAAGAAAATCATTAGTTGCTGTTTTTTGCCTAAAATACAGACTGAAGCCATACAAGCCAGGCAAGGGATTTGTTCCCGCCTGTTCTGGGATGAAGAGTAATGTGTTTTCGGTCTGAGCTGCATTAAGAAGCAGATTCTGTGATGCACCAAGTGCCCTCAAATTCTGTCGACACCAAAGAGAGTTTGGATTTCTCAGCACCTTCCCGCATCCAGCCCTAGACTTTTAAGACTCCTGGCAGACCCCGGTATATCTGTCTGTTTGATGACTGCTCCTAATACCTTACAGAATCTGCTACAAGTTTTTAGCAAGTGAGTGAAAGCACTAGAGACAGAAAAAGAATGCTTAAAATCCCCCTGTGTTACAGGAAGTGTCTCCTTTCAGGTGTGAGATAAATGGCTGTTGCAGGGAAACTGTCACAAAAGCTGCAGCTTAATGAGAAGCCATCAGACAGAGCTGCTGAGGAGCACACACCATCAGGCAGGGCTGCTGAGGAGCACACACCATCAGGCAGGGCTGCTGAGGAGCACAC
>JAOQGH010000005.1:1377139-1390026 GCA_025769975.1 Gallinago jamesoni
GTGGCTGCCCCATCCCTGGAAGGGTTCAAGGGCAGGTTGGAGGGGGCTTGGAGCAACCTGGTCTGGTGGGAGGTGTCCCTTCAGGGACAAAAACAAACTGGCTTTTATTTGCTAAAAATGAGCAGATCTAGATGGATCCACCTCAAAGTGGCTGGGAAGTAGCAGTGGCAGGATCACGTTGGGAACTGGAAACAAAGGCCATGTGATTTGGACTATCAGGAAGAACCATACTGAGATCTTTAAAAAATATTTTGTACTGTTAAAATTTTAATTCAAAAATTATTATTTTGCTTGGCTTCAAGCATTCCACAGGCCACTAAGGATTTATTTTGTTGCCCTTGGCAAAGAGTAAACAATCTGAGTTTGTGAAAACAGTTGGAACAATGAAATACATTTTTAAGTTAATTTATTTCTTAACCAAAATAAATTTATCCAGTTCCTCTTACTGCTTATGTGGACTTGACTCCCTCACCTTCTCTTTTCACAGAAAGACATCTCTTACAGCCTTTATAATACAACATAGATCGATGCTGTGTTCAGAACAACAGTTAAACTTTTTCAGCTGATGTGTCTCTCTGGAAGACACCATTTCAGATGTGATTAAACAGAGGAGTCAAACGTGCTCCAGTAGATTAAGCTTGAGCCAGTCTTTGGGGTTTTGTTGAGTGATAGTGAAAAAGAATTTAGCAAATCCCTTGGGATTGGGGTTGCTGCTGATTCTTCGTGCTGTTTTGGGCTGGTTTTGTTAATTGCTTTGTGTACTTCTGGTCCTTTTTCTTTTTGAAGCTTGTTATATTTATAAGTAGTGTAGCAAACAGGAGGTATTAGTGCCTGATTAGTGGAAATAAATACCATATGCCTGTGAGTAGTGCTTTGGCTAATTGCCATATCCACATTATTGTGAATAACCAACACAAGGTACCACATAGTCCCTGTTCTAAATGCCTCGGATTAATTTGATCATGTAGTGTGTGGTTTTTGATAAAATAGTGCAATATGAGCATTAAAAAAATATAGTACTGATAAATTTTTATTGTTTTAATTATTGACTTCAGATCCCTAAGTATCAATATGGTTTGGGAGAAATCTTCTTTTGACTTTTTTTTAAATTGCTAGATATTTTCTCCACTTTTTTCAAACAGTAAGAACATTGACTATAATGTAAAGTTAAATGTTAGTGGGAATAGCTGTTAGAAAAGAGAGAGATAGGAGTGGGGAGAAATGAATAAATAATTTCCGTTTTTTCTCTTAAATTAATCAAAGCTGGATAAATGACCATAACATTAATAGGCAATACAAAGAAGAAAGATTTGGTCCAGGATAACTTCATTGTGCTCATCCATTTGCCATGGATGTATCTTCCTAGTTAATCCAAATCTTATAGGAAGTAGTCCAATTTAGGAATGAAGCAATAATGTTATTTTTAATTGACACCAAATTGACCCTCAGAGCTTTAATTTTTGGGTGAGACTTGGGGACACGAGTCATCATGTAATAGTTCAACAAGTTCAGTAGTTGAAAACAGAGTAGCCCAACTTTTAAACTGCTTGTATCAATTATAACTTAGTTTCTGGTTGGTAAAACGATCTGAAATCAAATAGATCCATGGTTTATTTCTCTGTGGAAGAAAATAGGCCAGACCATGAATACACACGGAGAAGCATAGATCTGTTTTTGAAGAAGTCCACAAATATATACAGATGACTCCATGGACTCAACAATGTGATTTTATAGGGAATTATTGATTGTTCACTTTTCTTCTTGATTTATAGAGGCTGGTCTTTATGTTTGCATTTAGTAAGTGTTTATATCTGTCGTACCTTTTCAACTACAATGGACCCTAAAAATAAAAAATGTAGAAAAAAATGTGTAATCTGCATTTACAATATTTACAAGCATATGCAATCTGGTTTATCTTCCCATGTCATTAATGCATATAGCTTAGAAGTAGCAGGAATGGCAGGAGGTTCTGCTGTATTCACCTTGAACTTCTTCTAGTCTGATTCTCAGCCTGGATCTGCTCTGGGAGCTCCAGCCCTGATTTACAGAGGCAGTGTTCTCAGGAATGTCAGCACTATTTATGCCTGCAGAGCCTGAGCTGAGCTACGCCGCCGCAGAGCAAACGGTCTCTTGCGCTTGCATTTGCATATTTCTCCAAACTCCAGGAGGGAAAGATAATTTCTGTTTTACAAATGGGCAAAAAAGTGCAACATATTACTTTGTTAAGACCACACATGGACAGATCTAAGAACCGACTCCAGATCTCCTGAGCCCTGTTCCTTCACCAAGTGGCCATCCTTTTTTTCCAGTAACTTTCTGCAAGTACGGATTATTTTGAGCCGATAGATCAGGCAGCCCTTTACAACCCCTGCGTTTTCGGTTGCTCTGCCCTCAGTGCTTACCAGCCCCGCCTCTCATCTCCCTAAATCGTCGTTCCCAAGGGTGTGCGGCGTGATCTGCGTGAGGCGGTAATTGCACAAATTATGGCAGCGGGACGTATCGGGGCAACAGGCAATGGCTGTAATCAGTGGGTAATAAGGTACCGGTGCTTCCTCTCTGCTGGGGAGGCTCAGTCTCCGGAATGACCGGGATGGAGTTTCCTATGTGGATTTCATGGATCCCGTTTATCAAATCTCCAGCAAGAGGCAAGAGTTACACCTGTGTCTCAGACCCACACCTTCAGTCCCGCTTTTCCTGACATTCTTTGAAATTTTCTGTTTGGTGAAGCGTCTTTAATTTTTTAGCTGAATTCCAAGCCATTAATGATGAAATCTGCTACAGAAGAGTAGCTGGTTTTCGTGTATTCTTCTCTGATTAATACCCAAGGTGCTGTTCTGATAGCAAGTGTTACTCCTTTCCTCCTCCTTTGAAAGACCTGGAAGAGAGCAACGTGCATCTCTGTTCTCTCTCCACATTGGACTGCATCCTAATTTAAATCTCTGCTGATGCCAGTTCCGTGGTGAATCTCAGGGATGCAGGACACTGTAATAACCATTTTGTTGTAGATGCCTGCTTCGGTGCTATGGGTAAGAATGTTTCAACTTCAGTGGAAAATAGTTTAAACCAATTCACCAAAAATGCATGGTCTTACAAATCCTAATCATTCCCAGTAAACCCAGATGCTGGCCTTTCACTGCTGGCTGGTTTGCTGAGCTCCCTAAGATTTGTTGTATCCTACAAAACAGATGTGGTTTCCCAGCTCAGGCTTATGATACCCTAGAAGTAGGTCCCCTGTTCCCCTGTGCTGAGCACCAGTGGGAGATGTCTTCATGCTCCTGGTAATGATGGTGCCTAAGTCAGAAGATTCCTGCCCAGAAAAGCACTGAAAACTGGCATGATTTGTTTTTAAGTTGTTCTACAAAGTGATCCTTGCGTATGGCTTTTCCCTGCCATTATGCTTTAAAAATGTCCAGTACAATATTCGTTATGGATGTGTGTTTCCCCCTGAAATACCACGTCTAGAACATTGTCGGGATTAGAGCTCTGGTAATTGCAGATTTCAGCGGGGCTGTAAGTATTTACTGAGCATGGAAAATGATATAAAAATGAGACGTGTAGAATGATGCCTGACTTCATTCCACTGTTATTAAGTGAAGGTTCATTTTTATAGAATGGTTTGTTCAATTTTACTCTGTGTTAGAGGAGATCAATGAAATAATATGATATTTGACTAAAAGTGACACCTGGAGTGGTACAGTAATGTTTGCTTTTCTTAGCAAACTGGCTTTTCCAAAAAGACTCTGATCCTTTCCTTGTATCTACAGACTTTGAGGAGTCAGGGCCTCTGAGGTACTTCAAAGCATAACCTGGTGACATTATGGTTTAATAAATATATAGCTTTCCACTTTCACAGCCACTGACAGAATACTCTTTTCAGATTTCCTTTACCTAACTTATAGTATGCCTATCAGCACTGAACCGGCCTGTAGCTGCTCCCATAACAAGAAAATTTGTTCTCCTAATTCTAGCCACACTGTCTCTCAGGCATCAATTCATCACTTAAATTTGTCATAAGTGCATTAAATAGAACAGCGAAATTGTTCTTGTCAAATAATCTCCAAGAAGTATAGAGTATGACTCTGCTACATCCTTGGATTCTGCTCTGACATTTTACACTGTCAAAATAAAGCAGATGTGACCCTCCTCCCCAGCAAAAATACTTTAAGCCATTAAATTACATTATCATTTATACGTATTTTTATCTGCTGTATTTGCATGGCTATAGTTATGGATCTGTCAGTATTTTCACTATAAACCCCTATTTCCAGGGATTTAGACAGTAACTCTGCCTTAATAATTTGCTCCAGGCTAAAGCTTAAAATGCAAAGTCTCAGGCTGAGAATAGTAGGGTGGGGTTTTTTTCTCCATTTGGAAAAGCAAATCATTTTGCCTGGTCTTAAGTATGGGAACTGCCGTTGTGCCTGCAGGGAAGAGCTCCCTGGAGGGGGCTGGGGGGTCTCCTCCCAGGCAGAGCATGAGCTGCTCAGCTGCACCCTAAACGTCGGGGCACGAAGAGGTTCATGCAAGAGAAATCTTTCCTGGCCCTCATAAAAAATGAAGGGGTGACTATGCAGTAGTCTAGAGCGAGGGTAGCTTGCAAAGATGTATGCCAAAGAGATTTAAATTAGGGAGTTGGATGGTAATAGCAGTAGAGCTCTGGCAATGTAGAACTCAGCACAGGTTTTTGGGTAGGGTTGGGTTGTTTTTTTTTCCGTGTTCCCAGATAGCTTTTGCTGCAACTGCTAAAACTTGGCTGTGCTTGGGTATTTAAGTGGAAGCAATCCCCTTCTCTTGCCAGCTGCCATGGTAACGGAGTCTTGCCCTACTATTGGAAAATCAGTATTATCACCCCAAAATTATGAGAGTACCTTTGAAATGATGGGATTTGGGGTCTCTCTTTAAAGATTTTTGGGGAATGCATTTATTTGTCTGGAGCTTTCCAGCCTTTCAGTCATTTCAAGCTTATTTTGAAGCTTTTTATTGTGTGACAAGCTGGTTTTATTTATTGTTATAATTAATAAAAGAAGTCTGGACTAATCAGATGATTCTAGAAGCTGTGATTTTAACAAAAATGTAAAAAAAATATTGCAGGGCTCAAAGCAGAATTATAAGTTTGGCAGAGATAATTTAAATGCTTCCTGAGACTTTACACATACTTGCTGTTTAATTTCTCTCCCTCACCCCATTTCCTCTCTCTCTCTTACAAAGTGCCGTAGACACAAGAGCCTAAATTTCAGTTCATCACCAAAGAAATCAGATGGAGGGTGAATAAATTGATCACAAAAAAGAAAGCAGCCATTATTTGCCTGATAATTTCTGGTAATCAGCAATAATGAGAACAGAAATAGAGAAAGTTCTTGCTAATTACATCATTTTTTTTGTGTGCAAAATGTTAATGTTTGCATGAGAGGCAGGAACCATTCGGAAGAAGAAAAGGGTGCATTTTCTTAGAGTATTTGTTGCAGGTGGCTATTGTTTAAAGTGGTTTCTTTCTCTGTATGTCTCACGTTAATTATTTAAAATGAGCTACTATGATATCTAACTGATCCTGAATTGCAGCAATTTCTGGAAAAAATATTCTTGCTGTGAAGTTTAAAAAATGGGAATGGAGGTAATGAAATAAAGGTAAGAAATAAGGAAATAAGATTAGAATTGACCTTGCTGCTGTGAAGACTCCTCTCAGCTCTTGTGGAGGGGGAGGGGAAAAATCAAAGATGTTAACCTTATTCTGTTTTTTCCCTTGCCTGCAGAAGGCCTCTTGGCACATACATCACATCTAATCTTATTTCTCTTTCTTGTAGATATTGCATTAACCTCAGTTTGCATTTGGCTTCTTTTCTGCCTTTAAAAACGTGTGGGGAGCTGTACCTTCCATTTGGCAGTCTCTAGTGATTTGGATCTTAATTTTCACCAACAAATAATTTGGTTGGAGGGCAGGTCAGGCGGCCTCCCGGCTAACTTCAAATCGGTTTGGAAAATACACCATATGTGTCTGCTGAGCAAAGGGTCTGTCAGTGCCCTGGCTGCGGGAGGGCACCTGCAGGGCCCCTTCAGACTGCCTCCCACGTTACCTGGAGCTCTGGCACCATGTGCTGTGTCCTGCCATGTTTCAGGGCTTCGTGGAGCACAAAAATGTTGTGTTTCAGAGAGATATCCCAATCTCAGAGCTGCTGTGGCTGGCACTCCCCTGCAAGTAGGTGCCCTGGCAGTTCTTCGGGCAGTGCCTCGTTGTGCAAACCCTTTGGAGCCTTCGTTCCATCTCTGTAGTCCCCGCTGTTGTTGAGTAATTTGTTGGCTCTCCAGGTTCTTGCTATTAATTCTGTCTAAAGACAGGAAAAAGAACTATGGGGAGAGTCCTACACTCTGGTGTGTGCTGAACGCTCTCTGCCTGCTGGCACTGCCCCTGAATGCTGGCACGGAGCACACGCCTCTGCTTGGCCCTGGGGACCCCCCACGAAGGGTGCAAAGCACGTACTTTGATGTCTGACTGTGCAAATGCTGAGAAAAGCACTGAAATCCAAGCTGAAACTAAGCTCTGTGATGCCATTGAACAGCAGACTCCAAGGGTGCTCCAAGGGGTGATGCTTGCTCCATCCTAATAAAGTAACAACCTGCAGAGGTACTGCCAGAAGAGTGGAAGAGCTGAGAGTTCAGTCCTATCTCCCAAGGGAACAGCTGCTCTGAACTCCCAATTTTATTGGAAATCTCATGGCGATTGGGAATGTTGTTCCTTAGAGGTCTGAGCTCAACTCAATACATCTCTCTGGTAACTGGGAAGATGTGAATGATCTCAGTCTTCTCTGCGCCTCCCCTATCGCCGACCATCTCGACATGGGGAGGTTTGGCAGGAGGAACAGATTTTGTTTTACTATTTGCAGGATTGCAGCTTCTTGGCAAGGGCTCAGGTACTGAGAAAAGCATTCTTGATCTAGAAAAGGTGCATGTGTGTAAATATATATACACACACACACACACACACGCTCAAGATAAAAGCATTATACAAGCAGAATTGAACAGAGGAGTCAACAGAGTACTTGTCACAGAAATCCTTGTGGTTTGGTCTAAGAAATGGGAATGCATTTGTGGTGGAGAAACCAGAGAAGACATGATGTTTCTATTATGCTGTGTGCATTTGAAAATAGAAAACAATGAAAACTGGCATCTCTATTTCCTTCTGTGTTGTTTAAATGACATTAAACGCAATTTTGTAGCTAGTAAAGTATCATAAACAAATCAACAGTTCTTCCCATATTTGTAGCGTATTTACAAAGGTTCTAAACATTCCTAAACCATGAAAATATTGAGGCATATTCTTTTCTATATATGAATAGAGGATTGTTGTTTTTTTTTAAGCTAGGAAAGGAAAGACTTACTAAGTCAGATTCTAGAAATTTAAGTATTTGACATGATTTCCTCAATGTTTTGTACATAAAGGCTTCTGCTGAGGCCAGTGATGATCGTGATAGTCTCTTTCCTGAAAAGAAAAAATAAAGCTGCTGCACCACCCCCACTGCAAAACCTGTGAGGTTGAACTCTCACTTTTCATACCTGTTCGAGTCCCTCTCCTTTCTCTCACGTTGCATATTGATGAAGCCACTCAGAATTTGACAACAAGAAGCTTCTGTTCCCAAGGTATTTGTTAGAGAAAATCTATGCTTTTCCATTTTCAATGAAAAGCATTAAACATACACCTCACTGTTGATGTGTCTCCCTAATGGTAAGATATACAAGCAGCACCAGGTGATGGAACAGTACAGGATGTTGTTCCTTGACACTCAACAATTGCTGTCAAGTAAAGAATCCAGCATTTGAATAACTGATCATTTAATTCATGTTTCCCTAAAATTATCTTCAGAATTCTCTTTAAAAAGCAATTTCAACTTAGATAAAACGATGATTTAATGCATTTATATTAGATTTGTGTATAGAAAAACATTTGCTTTTATTTCTTGCTTCTCCCCTTTTAAATCCAAACAGGTTCTTTGCTTTCCCACCACCACACATGCAATCGTACAAGAATTCAGCAGTCTTGAAGTAATTCTGTCAGTCAGTGCTGCTTACAAAAATCTGCAGGGTTGCGTATTCCTATATTTCTGTGTTTCTTGTAAGAATTTCCAGAAATACAACTAATGATCATTATGATTTTGTGAAGGATAGAAAGCCTTCTGTCAGAGTTAGTCTGGCTACTGTGGTGAAAACGGAATGATCTAACCATATAGAACAGTTGCAGTAACTTGTAAATTATAGATGAGTGCTGTGATTCCACATTCTGTAGCAGCCAGGTGCTGCATGGGAGCCTGCCTTCCATCCCTGTCTATTCTCTGACAAAACACAAGAGTGAGTTTCAGTATAACCGCTTTCTTTTAGCTTTATTTTATAAATATGTCTCATAGATATTAACTGTTTCCAATTCCTGTACCGTACGTATGATCCACTCTTAAAGGAAGAGCAGATTTCCTTTTTTTTTTTTTGTTTCTTTATATAACTTTCTTGAATATTCTTCTAGGAGACATGAGAACTGTCTCCAGTGAGAGGTAGCAGT
The DNA here is from genome assembly GCA_025769975.1 of Gallinago jamesoni. Lineage (NCBI taxonomy): Eukaryota > Metazoa > Chordata > Aves > Charadriiformes > Scolopacidae > Gallinago > Gallinago jamesoni. The sequence goes on from JAOQGH010000005.1 coordinate 1,385,682, forward strand.
GTACGTACCTGCTACAGCTTTTTAGGTTTTAGCCAGTCCTTTTCTTTCAAAGTTGTGTGAGAAACCACGTGGCCTTCTCCTGCAAAGCCTTCCCACAGAGAGAGAACACTTGTTCTGTATTAGAGAGATGGTAATTGCTGCAGATATCTTACAGGGCAGGAGGGGAAGCTTGTTTGCAGTTTCTTGAGAAGGGAAAAACGCTCTGTGAATTAAATTCAGTAGCTGTAAATTTTTGCATGCATGTGCATGAAAGCTTACACATAGTGGTGACTTCATTAGCCAGCCATCAGAGAGCTGTGACTCACGCTCTGATAGTATTTAGCTGCATTGCAGATGTACATATTAAGTAAGGCTTAATTCATATTTAATTGGCAGTTAGGCAGGAAAGTTTTGAAGAAGTTGATTTCCACATTTTTTTAACCTTCTGAGCAATACTAGACCATTACCCTCTAGTGATGGTTACTGTAAAGTAGGATGAAGTAGCAGAACAAGAAATATAGAGAGAATGAATGTTGAATGATTTGAAACAACGTTTCTTCTACCTCTTCCCTCACATACTCCTCTTTAAAAAAAAAATAAAAAATACACCAACAAAAAATCCCAGCACCGTATATTGTTTACCACCATAAAAGTATAGACCAAAGTTTGATCATAAAATGTACTTCTGCATCAAGAAACCTGGCAGAAGAAATCAATAAAAAAGAATTGCTTGTCTTGTTTTTTCCAAAATAATACTCAGAGAAAATATGATAACACATCTTGGAGGCAGGTCAGGAAGGGCAAGTTTAACTGAACAGAGGCATCGCATGAACAAAGCGTGCGACTAATCCATATATTCCTTTATTGTCTGGGCACGCTCTGCCCTTCTCTGTTGGACCGAATTCAAGCAAAATGTCTCTTAACATTTTGTTTACCCAGCCTTTTCCACAGCCAGCGTTCACCGTGGAATTAGCAAGATTTCCGTGCCGTGCAGAAATGTGGCAAGTTTAAGGATGCTTATTTCTACTGTCCCCTGCTTGTACTCCTACCCGTGTGCTGGGTGAGATTTGCTCTAACCTCAGGGCAAGTTCCTCAGTTCTGACCAGGTTTGGCCTCTGTCCCAGCGCTGCTGGCTGTGGGTGCTCAGGGAGAGGAGGGGTGGCTGGTTTTCAGTGATTCTTCTTGCCCCTCTTCGTCCGAGCGCAGGCACGGGATGGGTGCTTGGGTGCTGCTGTCTCTCGTGGCCCCATCACGTCGCTGCTTTCCCAACCAACTTGTGCTCCGTCCCATCTCCATGTGTCATCGGGGTTCTCGCCTCCACTGCTCTCAGTGGCCCTGCTCCTGAGGTCCCTAACCTCAGCCTGCAGACAGTCATCACACATGAATCCACAGTGGGTATCTGAACCTTTGCAGGCAATTAGAGGCAGTGATGTGTGCTGTTAACGAGGGTCCTCTGTGGGAACGTGGGAGCTGGTGCTAGCGTTGGGCACCACCAGTGAAGCAGCTGGTTCGGGAGTGTTCTCTGGTGGAAATGCCTGTGGGTGACAGTGCCTAAAGACAGGTTTGCATTAAGTTTTGTTCATTTCTTGGTCTGAGCTTTGCTAAGACCTACTGTACCTCTGAGAAGCAAGGGATTTATTATTTTTTTTCCTTTTGTCATATTTGTATATTTTTAGCATCATTTGTGGATTATGAACATTTTCTATACCCCAGGAATGCAAAGCAGGATACAAGGCACAACTCATGGCCGAGTTCCGCTTTGGCCATTCCCTCCAAACTCATCACCACTCTCTGTTGCCTTCACAGTCATTTCTTGAGAAACAATTGCTTCTTCCTGTGGAAACAAGTATATTAGTGGAGGCTCCAGGCTCTATGCAGCATATGATGTTGGAAGTTTAATTTAGACTTGGAGAAATGAAAAACTGTGAAAGAAAATTTGTGGGTTTTTTTCATATATTGCAAGACACTAAACTATATTAACTTTATGCAATGACTTTTGCTCAGCCTACAGATTCATTTTGTGGAATTGGCAACACCAAAGCTAAAGAAAGATAAAAAGGATGCTTTATAATAAATGCAGTCACCTCACCACATCCAGTTTCCCAGGATAATGATTAACTATTTGTATTCTTTGCCATTTCGTTATTTTGGCAATTTAGATCTCAGTTCCTCTAGCTACTAACTCCTCTTACTAACTATACACCTATTTCTAGATATGTCATAAATATATCATAAGCCATGGTGGTTTTGTTTTTTTTTCCTTTTCAGAGGGATGCAAGCCTTTTGGCATTCTGTAACTCCTGTGCCTTAGCAATACATTATCGTTCTCATTTTGACAACTGGGAGCTGGGATCTAGAGAGGGAAAGGTCAACCCCGATGTGTGTGGCCGCCCCTCGAAGTGGAGCATTATCTCCTGAGCGCGGGCAGTGCTCTGACAACAAGAGCATCTTCCCCTGTTGAGGAGCTCTGTGCAGATTTCTAATGACTTCTGGGGAATAGGGTCAGGAATACAACGCTAATGAAGACTTTCTGTAATGGTGGTAAACAGATATTATTATTTTTTTTTTACTTTTAAATTTCAGAGAGGATTAAGCTCTGTAGAGAGCCATGGAAGCCTGCAGAGCCTTAATTACTCAGCACTGGAAAAGCTTAATTTTGCTGAATGGAGTCTTTCATGATTTAGTATGTTTCTGATATGCCCTTGAAATGCCACTCACAGAAAACAAATAGACAGAAATAAAATTGCAAAGTTTTAATGCACCTGCAGTGAGTTTTAATGAAATACCATAAATGCACTGCGAACATGTCCTAAAATTAGGTAAAATATTCTGTATTTGATCCTGATATTTTAATTAAAACACCAGTGGAAGGAGTCAGTCAGTTTGCGATTTTATGGAACTACTGAAAAGTAATGGCAGACACAAATTCTTAGGGGAGAGAGTTGTTTGTCATTATTTTAACAAAAATGTTTTATTGTAACACATTCCTTTAGCTATTTCGAATGCAGCAGAATGGGTTCCGCATTGCATTTGTGACTCTTTTTCCAAGTATTATTCAGCCTATTGTGGTGCTTCCTAGAACAAAGAGCCCCCAGGAACTGGTCGTTAACTCCTTTAAGGTCATCTCCTCTTTGCTTGCGAAGAGAAGAGAAATACAGAAATATTATAAAAGCACAACAAACTGCTTTCCTTTGAACTGAAAAGTAGGTTTAAGATTTATTTGGCTCTTGATTGTCTTTTTCATACTTTTTATAGGCTGATATAATTTGTTCCTTGGAATTTAATTTCATCACATATCACTGTATGATCAGTTGATGAAATAATTGGGGAAACAAAGTAATGAACCAGCCTTTCAAAATCGTACGTTTGCAAATCTGAAAATCTTAAAGTACAGTTCTAAGAAGCTAGACAGAAGCCAAACTGAAGGGGAGGGCCATTCTTGAAAGACAATTAAATGACACTTAGGTCACACCAAGCCCCTGCAGAGCTACAGGCTGGGCAGAGTGGCTGGAGCTGCCGGGCAGAAAGGGACCTGGGGGTGTTGGTCGCCTGTGGGCTGAACAGGAGCCAGCAGTGTGCCCAGGTGGCCAAGAAGGACAACAGCATCCTGGCCTGTGTCAGGAACAGCGTGGGGAGGAGGACTCGGGAGGTGATGGTCCCCCTGTACTGGGCACTGCTGAGACCCCACCTCGAGGGCTGTGTCCAGTTTGGGGCCCCTCACCACAAGAAAGACATTGAGGGGCTGGAGCGGGTCCAGAGAAGGGCCTGGAGGGGTCTGGAGAGTAAGTCCTGTGAGGAGAGGCTGAGGGAGTGGGGGTGTTCAGTCTGGAGGAGGCTGAGGGGAGACCTTCTCGCATTCTATAACTACCTGAAGGGGGGGTGTAGAGAGGTGGGGGCTGTGTCTATTCTTCCAAGTCACAGGAGACAGGACAAGGGGCAATGGCCTCAAATTGCACCAGGGGAGGTTTAGATTGGATATTAGGAAACATTTTTTCACTGAAAGCGTTATCAAGCGTTGGAATAGACTGCCCAGGAAAGTGGTTGAGGCACCATCCCTGGGGGAGTTCAAAAGATGGGTAGACATGGTCCGCAGGAATATGGTTTAGTAATTTTTATTTCCTATTTTTTATTTATTTTTTTGTCAGGGTTAGGTTGATGGTTGGACGAGATGATCTTTAAGGTCCCTTCCAACATAGGTGATTCTACGATTCTATGATTCTATGACATTATAGATACTATTATTTTCTAAGAAATAATCTTTCATACTGAAAAGAAAACCTTATAGGACGTCCTACTTATTGCAAAAGATTGGAAAGCAGTTTAAAATTTCCCAAAAGGGAATAGACCTGTATGTTCCAGAGCTCTG
>JAOQGH010000005.1:1391753-1415258 GCA_025769975.1 Gallinago jamesoni
CTCCTCCTCCTCCTCCTCTCCCTGGGGTCCTGGTGAACGTGCTTACAGACCCCCCATCCCTCTGCTGCGATGCTGAAGCGGAGGGAGGTGACGGTGGGGGACACAGCCGGAGTCTGTCTGGCAGGACCCTTTTCCCCGGTGCCAGAGATTAGTATTGCCGCTGCGGCAGCGCAGCCAAATATAAAATACAACCATAGTCTTCTCCTGAAATATGCCCTATATAAATTCTGGTCCCTGGGTGAGAGAAAAGTTGACTGTATTTGTTACCATCTTTTTTTCATGAACATGCACAGTCCCATATATATACTTTTTATATCTAAGCCTCCTTCCAGCCTTCACAGTGTAAGTTCATGGGCCCAAAGGGAATTACATATATTTAGTTTTTAAAACCTGGTTGATATTCTGTGTTAATTGACAAACAGTGACAAGAATTCCTGTCTCACTGTTTAGCAAAACCGGACAGTAGGTATCAATGTTAAATCTAATAAGGAAAATGAACTAAATCTATCCTTACAGCAAAAATGTTTCATTTATCACTCTATAAAAATGCTGAGTGAGCTCCAACATTAAAAGTAAAGATGACCTGGATTTTATTTGTCACTGACTTATTCTGGGAGTCTTCTTTAACCCTTTTGTGTCGTAGTCTGCACATATGCCAAAAGGGTTTAATAACTTAGCTCTCAGTCAAGTTGGAAAAATTAATAATTGGTAACTGCTTGGAGACTTCCAAATAAAAAGAACCATATAGATACAGTCATAATTGTAACCACAGCTTTCAGAAATAGAGATATCTGTAGGCATAATAATAACACCCAATATCCACTTGATGAATTTAAAACTACGAGGAGCATTGACTCTCTCACTTAAAACAACTACTTTTCTTTCCCTTCGAGAAAGGAGAATTTGAGATTCCCAAATATGGAAAACCCCCAAAAGCTTCAGCCCTTTCTGCTGTAGCACCTACCATTGCCCGATACTCACAGCAACAATATTCTAACCCATATTTGGCAGTATTCTGTTATTTGGTATGACGATTCTCATGTTGCAATTCCAGAAAGCAGGATTTGGTTATTCTCTCAATGACAGTAATATAAAGTGGCACATTAGTGGCTTTATTTTACTTACTTTAATGAATTCTCTCACACGATAAAATTGGAATCTGCCCCCTCAAATATGGGGTTGGAAATCTCAAACCCACACAACAGGTGGAAGTTTTCACTTGAGATCCCAAATGTTTTTCACCATTATTTTGGATGAATTTTGTGGTTTTCCTGTACCAAATTTAAATTTCCTGGGTCTGTCACGACTGATCTAAATTAATAACTAAAATACTAAAGCTTTATTGCCATAAAAGGATTTCTGTTTCCCAAATGATAAGAATGTTATGACATATATTGATCTACTGAGGAGGTATTAGTCACTGAAAGATGGATCTCCCCATTTATTTTTTGTCCTTTTGCTATTATTATATTTATTGAGAACGTGTCAGAACAATTGGCCCAAAACCTTGAGATGTTGATAAACTGATAAGCCGTGCATATATTTGAAACAGAAGTTGATCAATGTATATTAACTAAGGTTATTTGGACAGGGAAATGTAATACTTTCCACATCTCCTCTTGGAAATAAATTTAATAGTCTATCTCACCTCCCATGTGTTTCCCAGTAATCGCCTTCAGTTATTTTTTTTCCAATTAATTACAGCCATTTAGATGATGAACGCAGTCTCTCTCACGGGGACATGTACTCAGAGTGCTGCCTGGAAAAATTATTCTGTGAACAATGCAGCCTTACATTCAGGTTATTTCTAAGCAATTTTTTTTCCCTGTGTCATACTCATTTTAATGCATATTTGGAGAATCCAGAATGTATCCCAGGCTGGTTTATGCCTAAATTAAAGGAGAGGAAGGGAGCTGCATACAGAAGATTTCATCCCATTTGTCAGTGTAAGCTCCTAGCTGTTCAGGATTATTCCCTTGTTTTTGTGGGAGTTTTAGGATCTTTATTGTGATTTAATGAGGAAAGTGCATAGGGTTTTTTCTGAGTTATTTTCTCTTCTCTGTGTGTGTGTGCGCTTCCTTCCTCACTGCTCATTTACAAAGCTGGTTCAGTGAACACACAACAGTCCCAACATTTAGTAGCAGTGAAAGATTTTAACTGTAGTCATCCAAGAAGATGACGAACATAAACCATTCCATGTGAATTATGTTACAGCAGAGAATGTAACTGGAGAATAATGAGGAAATGAAGAGAAAATATTTACTGGAGGGGAAAATTGGAGACAGGCCAGATTGAAGATTTCTATAGTATTTTTTTCCTTAAACCATATAGCAGCCGTGCTACAAATATATCCAAGAGCAGGAATTAACTGCTTAAGAAGTTCGTGCTAATGGGGATCAGTTTGAAGGATCAGAAGCTTTGCTGTTTGTGCTTCAACCCCAGTAAAAGAGTGGATACTATTTGAAGGGATACTATAGTATATCCACTAAAATAAATCTTCAGGCAGACATCTCCTGACAAGCATGAATACGTGGTACGCATAAGTAAATAAACATTGTGTAACGGTATTCTTATGGAAATTACCATATTGTGGAGAATATATTTTAAAAAATATTCAAGATATCAAAAGCACATCACCCACCGTGTGGCTTCAATTCTTCTTGGGTATTGGAGCACACTTAAGATCTTGGTATTTGTAATGCTGACAGTGAGCCAGACTCCTGGATCTGAGTGACTGAGTCCATCTATCAGCTTTTGACTATCCTGGGTAGTTTTTCACTTTAATATCAAGTTACAGCCCTGAATTTAATTTACAATACTTGTGTGATCAAGTTTATTCAGTGTGGGCTTCAGTTAATAGATGGACCAGGATTACAGAATCGATTTGCATAGAAATTGGAATTGATCAAAACTGAATTATTGATTATTTCAAGTTGAAAAACATTCTCTTCGACCTTGCATTCTCACGGAGCAGCTCCTAACTGATTAGCTTTTATCATTATATAAATGATAACATAATAATGTATGTAGGTAGGGTGGAATTTGCTGGTCTCTTTGACCATTGTAGAATGGAAAATGAGTTTGAATCAGAAGAACTCTCCTTTAAATGCTACAAAGACCTTATGATACATTGCAATATCACTTCCAACTTTATTTGGGAATGAATAATGTTTGATTTTCTGTTTCATATTAAAAATGTAATCTGCTTTTCCATTTAAATATAAAATGTAAAATATTTCTCCCGCTTATTTTTTTGTGGTCAGATTAATTTATTAAATTTATTAAATGTCCCTTATATTACTTTTCTACATTAAATTGCATTGAGTTTTGTTCCTGCTAACACTTCGGGCTCTTTATCTCTAATGATAAAATACTCCTCTTCCCTTTTCTCCTCTTTTTTCCTGTTAAATGCTATTTATTTAAAGAACTCACGAACAATGGCATTTATTTGAGAGCTATGAGAACAAAGTTTAATTCTTGGCTCTACTAAGTGATCCCTTTATGACACTGAACAAGTTAGTCGGGCTCTCTGTATACTGTTCCCTATCTATAATAGGCAGATAATAGCACTTTCTTAGCTGGAGAATCTTAACAATGAAGGTATTAAAGGTTATGTACTTGTGCTGATGTATAGCCAGAACTTTTAAATAGATACAATTTTTGAGGCAGGTTGAGAGCGATTTCCTTCCTTTTATTTTATTGCTAACTTGTGGAAAAGTTTTCTTCTTTTTTCCTCAAAAATGTGTGTATTTCAGAATTTGCTGCAAGTCTCATAGCTGGTCACAGGTATCGGAGACCCAATTATGAAATTGTCTGATTTTAGAAAATTCAGAAGTAGAATTCTGAAGTCACTTTTTAGCTGTTTAGTCTTCATCTGAGGGACGGTTGGACATTTTCATCTGGACAGATGGTTGTCTTGTTGGAATTCAATAACCTGAATATTAGTTGGGTGTAATATTCACTTTGGTAAGTGAAGACAGTAGGGAGAAGATTAAAATTCATCAGTATTTATTTTTCTTCAAACCTCTTTTGCAGTGACTTTCCTTTGGTTGTTAAGGGAGGTGCTTTCTTTTTTTGCCTTTAGAGCTAGATTCAGGTCATCTAGCTCGCCAGCAATTTGAATACCAACAAACTGGGTCTTTCTGACAGCCAGAGCTTGACAGGCTGCTCTGTGTCCTCCTCTGAATTGTTGGTCTGTCACGTTATTTCTCCTAGTAATGGTATAAGAGCTGATAGCAACCTGAATTCCTAAAAATAGATGGGAGAGAATAAGCCTTAGAATTTGTAGGTGGTATTTTATCATCTTGGCTCCCTCTGCCATTATATGGTGGAATGTGATAGCTTAAAATAACTAAATTCCATTTTTGTGCCAAAAATATAATATGTCATTCAGTATTACAGTATCCACTTCAGCTATGGACCCCCCGAACATTTCCTACAGCAGCTTTCCTGGCTAATTCCAAAGACTGTCAGAAATAAAACTGCAGGTGACCAGATTTATCCAATGGGGAGAGAGAAATTTGTTCCATTCTTCTAGACCACACACGCGGCGTAGGGTCTGGTATGGTCCTTGCGACATTTCCACCACAAGTCGGGTACTGAGCAAAAGTATAAAATCTGCCTTGCCATCTAGGACTTTCTTCATAGCCAAGGGCTAATTTTTGCTGTTAGGAGGAGTATTCATGCATATAATGAATATACAGTAGATCTGATGAGCTGGAGCCTTCTGTTTCAGATGGTGTTCCAGCGAGTTGTTTCGTTGCTGTAATGCAAGCAAAATGTTTCCTTGTTTTGACAGAATGTGCGTCGCTGCCGTCGATTTAACATGCTTCTCCTGAAAAATATATCATGTGGGGGAATTACTTCATAGAAAGCCAAGCGGCAATTTTTTAACAAGCTGAAAGCTCTGGAATGGTGTTGTCATTCACTTACCAGTTTGCCCAAGCTACACGGCGACTCATCTCTGGGTAACATCCAGATGAGTCCTTCCCGTTAGCTTTATCATCCTGATAACCATCAGACAGTGGGAGCTGGAGGTGTAAAACCAAACAGCTGTATTACAAGCCTTATTTTAAATCAGATAGAGGGACTATCGTAGCTGTTAAAATATCTCACCCTCATCCTGATTCCTCTTTATTGTTCCTGGAATTTCCAGGAGAGCCACTGGGGCTGCTCGGTCTCTGTCTCTCGCGTCTCGGGTGCAGCCTCTGCCGCGCGGGGGGAACCCAGTGGCACGGAAAGGAAGAGCCAAATTTTGGCTGCTATGGTGGGACAGGTTCTTTGAACACTGTAGGCTTTGTAGTTTGCCTGAACTTCTCTTTTTGCCCTTGGGAGTGCGGTGGGGTCTCTGGTGACTGCCAGACATGGTGGTGGGGATGTACTGGGGAACCAAGAATTGTACAGCAGGTATTGTATCATGAGAAACAATTAGTGGGTAAGAGAGTTGGGCTGTCATAGATTTTTATGCCTGTGTTAAAGCAAAATGAACTGCTAGACAATGAGGAAAAATAACCTTTAAAGGGCCCTGTGCCCTGCCTGGTTTTGATGCCTTTGCCTCAGATGGTTTCACTCGGCCTGAGTGCCTCACTTCATCCTCTCATTTCAATTGTTTTGGAAGTGCCAGGAGCATCTTGTTTGATTTAATAAATGTTTTGTCAGTCATAGGCAGATTGTTTGCAGAGCTGCACTTCTCTTAGGTATGTGTTTATGAAGTATCTAAGCCTGTTAGTGATGATTTTCCTTCGTATTCTCTTGTGTTTTGTATTTTCGTATAGCAGAACAGAAACATTGTATTGTGATGAAGTTGGGGTGGTGGCTGACTCACTTCCCTTTTCATCCTCCTGAGCTGCAATTTTCTGTGTTTTCATTTTTTGTCCAAGTTTGGCAAAGACAGCACGATTATGCACTTCACACTTCGTACTCCCGAGGCAACGTTATGGATCTTGATTCTGCCACGAATTTGGATTCAGCGCTACCCTCGGCTGAATATTTGGGCTGTCAGAAGTGTTTGAAGGGTGGCAGGATGGTCGTTTCATCTCATAAAACTGTATGTAAAACCCAATGAAATAAAACAAGGGACAGAGGCAAGAAGTGATTCATTAAGGGTGGACAAATTGGCTTTCAAAAGACAAACCAACTGCTCTCCGGAGGGAGAAGAGAGCAAGTTGCTGAGCGGTCTGGCTAGAATCCAGAAAAGCATTTAATTGTGTGCTTAATTTTAAATATTCAAGTAGTGCTTTAGCTTTACAGGGAAAATCCATGTGTGTAAAGTAAAACAGAATGGAGTTTCCACATAATTAAACTCTAAATCTTGCTCCATTTCCCTGAACGTTGCTCCATGGTTTCCAAGTCAGGATTTCACCTTGGAGTGACCTTGTATTTCATAGCACGTGTCTTCTCAGCTGTGCCTGACCCTGGGTTTCAGGTGGCTCCAGGCTCAGAGGGACATTCACATACAACATCCTCAGGAAGAAGTTTACAAACATTAAAATAGCGATAGAACAGAGTTCTCTCTGACAACAAATGAGTTGTCTGTCCTCAGCGCAACAGGTTTTGACTTTTCAGTGCAGGAAAAGAGGGCAGTAGGAGAGGGCTGCTCACTTCGGAGAAAGCTTCTGTTGATAAGTGAATATATACATTAGTAATTAGCAGCTATATGATGGCCAGGAAAACTCACGGAGAAGTTTTCGATAATAAGATGAGTTCAGGAAAATGTTTCTGAAAGACCTTAAGGCCAGATTCTAATTAGCAAATGACAAAATTCTTCAGAAAATAAGGCTAGTACTGTAAGAATCTTGCCATAGTCAAAGACGACCATCAGCAAAGATGCTTAATTATCCACTGCATATAATAACTCCCTTGTGGAGTAATATGATAAGTATAAAGGGCATTGAAGTCAGAATTACTGACTTTTCAAGTCTTTGGCTTGAAAAGCAGGAACAGTGAAAGACAATATAATAATGAAAACAGTTTGAAACAAGTCACATCTTTTCAGCCACAACTTCTTTTTAGGCATTCTGTAAATAACAAAGCAGAAAAACAATGAAGGATTGTGTGGGCTGGAGTTTCTTCTCTTTTACACGAGCTTAATTGTGTTTTACTGTTCTATTCCTGATTTTCATTAATACTAGCAAGAATGAAGTCAAGGCTTACTGCTTCTTAAGCTGCTCAGCACAGATCCGTGCAATTCTTTGAAAACAACAGGAGCAAAGCAGTCTTTCGGTAACATAATACAGCCCCTGAACTTTGGTCTCAATCAAGGCAATCTAGAAAGAAACAATAATGTCATAACTCTTTTCAAGCTTGCAACACTAAAAAACAGAACCGCTATCAGAAAGCTACCCCCAGAACGCTGAGAAACAGCTCTCCTGACCTACAGTACTGCTCCATATGTTGTATATACTAAAGAGAAAAACTGGTTTTTATTTGTACCTACAGCTCCCACCAATTATAGCTAGAGTTGTTGGCTCCCCCTGTGTTTTCATTGACACAGATGGATAAAAACAGCTACAGCGTGTAAGAGGGAGAATATTGTAACTCCGAGCTCTCGAGTTACAGCATAGACGTGATATAAATTTCCTTATACCTTTTCAGCTTGAAAAGTTCTCTGAGACAGCCTCACTGATTAGGGGCTGTGTAAACTAAAACTTAACGCCTTTGTGTTAGCACTCAGGCTTGAAGACCCAGCAGAAAGAAGACAAGTGATCCTCTGGGGGTCAGAGAGATGTAGAACCGGTCCCAAGCCGTACCCGGGGGCACAGCCCCTGATCGTCCTGGGCGAGTGGATCAAGACCACAAGAAAGACATTGAGGGGCTGGAGCGGGTGCAGAGAAGGGCAACGGAGCTGTTGAGGGGTCTGGAGCACAAGTCTTGCGAGGAGAGGCTGAGGGACTTGGGGTGCTCAGCCTGGAGAAAAGGAGGCTGAGGGGAGACCTTCTCGCTCTCTCCAACTCCCTGAAAGCAGGGGATAGCCACAGGGGGTCAGTTTCTTCTCCCAAGGAACAGGCGATGGGACAAGAGGAATCAGCCTTAAGTTGTGCCAGGGGAGGTTTGGGATGGATATTGGGAAATTTTTTTTCACGGAAACGGTTATCAACCATTGGAACAGGCTGCCCAGGGCAGTGGTGGAGTTGTCATCCCTGGAGGTATTTAAAAGTCAGGCCGACGTGGTGCTGAGGGACATGGGTTAGTGGTGGTTTGGGCAGTGTTAGGTTGCTGGTTGGACTCAATGATCTTTAAGGTCCCTTCCAACCAAGACGATTCTATGATTCATTTTGTCTTGTTGAGATGACCAGTAAGTGACAACATACTGATGTACCCACCGTGCAGAGGTCTTCTTTGTGATGGAGTTGTGCTGGCTTAAGAGGCAAAACTATGATTTCTTCATCCCCTACTCCTCCACTTCTTGGTGCTCCTCCTCAGTCCCATATGGGCATGGTGCAGCCAGTCTGATGAACCAGCACGTGGCCTGTGGCCCTGTCAGCCCCCAGCCAGCAGAGCGGGAGTCCTGTCAATGTTCACGTTGGGGGAACTCACTCAATGAGGTGGCAACGGCAGCAGTTTCCAGCTGGAAACCTTCTCCTCAGCCCCGGGCCAAGGCTCGGCACTGGGAACGGGCTGTTGCTTGGTTACAGCTGGGAAGTGCTGCACTGGAAAATGCTCTGGAAGAAGGATACCTTCACCCTGACAGCGCTGGCAGGAGGGGCAGCCCCCGGATCTCCTTTTAGAATATTAATTCATTTTAGAATTTTTAGATTTCTCATTTTAGAAATATTAAAATAGTCCTTTTAGCATTTATTGTGGTTTGAATGGACTTCCCGCAGCACAGGATCCGAGTTGTAAGGTAACAGAACTGAGAAGTTGAGATTTGTGCCAACAGTAATCCCCTTCACCTCCAAACTTTGAGCTAGCTTTAAATAAAAACAAAATATAATTTAAAAAAAAAAAGAGAGATTCTGGAAGTAGCTGAGGAAGAAATTTGGCTCTGAGTGACCAGTGGCTCTTCTAAGAGCAGGTTTTAGTCAGTCCAGCTTCTGTCACGTATCTCTAGAGGCTTTGTGAATGAGACCCTCATGGATCTTTCTCGCCCCTTTGGTTCTGGTAGGGTTTCACATGGTAATTACCTTAAGTTGAAAAGCTCAGGGAAGCAAAAGAGGACTCACATCAGTAACTTCATGTGCAGTGCCAAAAAAATCACATTTCCCGATAGACAAAGCTGCAGTAATAACTGTTTTAAAAATTATAAGAGTGATCACCGTGTATCAGCAACCACAGGAGATTTTTCTAATTCCACAACCAGCTTTCAGGTTTTTGTTAGTTTTGGTCTCTCTTAGATTTTCTATTCACCGCAACTGAAAAATGGTGTTCAATGGCCTTTTTGAACCTTGCTAATGAAGTCTTTAAACTATGTAATAACCAACGAAAATATAAGTGAAATTATTGCTTTAAATGTGCAAACACAATGATCCTGATAGATATAGAGGCAGGTAATGTTACATGCATGGGGTGCAAATCTCTGTAGCTGAGAAAAGTTGTGCCTTTGAGTCACAGGATGTGGGAGATGAAGGGTGTAAAGCTCTGGGAAGCAATTTTCCAAAGCATATGCTTTCAGTTTAAAAACACTGTATTAAGTGGTATCTAGAGAAAATGTCAGGAGAGCATAAAAGAAGGAGTGTGGACAAAACGTTTATGAAAATTAGGTAAAATTGCGACAACTTTGAGCAATTACTCCGCGCTGAAGTCCTGAAATTTCTGTTCCATACAAATCTGCAGATCAGTCCACAGACGTAGAGGGGTGACATTGAAACTGCAGATGTGTGATGTGAAATAAGAAATGACAGTCAGAGAAACGCTGTGCGTTGGGGGAGAGCTCAGATGACACCCAATCCCTTTTGCCATGTTTGAAGAGATCATGTGAGTGCTGTTGTAATATTAATCATAAAACGTACAGCTAGGATCTCTGAAGTGGTTGGCTCATAAGCAAGCCTGAAACTATACTCCAGTGTTTCAATTTAAAAATACATTCTCGGGAGATCAGAACTAGTTCTTAATGATTTAGAAAACAGGAGTAAAACAACCCAAAATTCATGATGCATGTAATTTGCCACGCACAGTTTGACGGGCTCCCACTAATTGCTACACGTTCTGTGCAGAACCAACACCAACACCACCACCAGCTCTGGTGGAGCAGAAGCTGCAGCGTTGCTTCTCCTGGTAAGGGGCCTTGGAGGGGTCGTGGCGAAGCTGTCGCTGGGGTGATGGGCACTGGCTCGGGGTGGTCCTGCTGGGTTCTCCTGCTTCCGTGGCCTTCAGCTGGAGCCCAGGTCACCCGGGCTGTGCCTCATCAGGAGCTTTTTCCCCGCAGCACAGGAGGGCTATCCACAGTGTCCACTGGAGTGCCCAACAGTGTTTCTCAAGGCAAACGTCCTGTCCAGGGGGGAAAACTTCATTTCCTAGGCATATTTACATACGTTTGCTAATATTTATTGGAAATTACAAACCCACAGTAATCTCTCTATGATGGAATACAACTACATTTTTCACTTATTTATTAATACTGTATTAGGCAAAATGGAAAAGGGAGTGTGACCCACAAGACTTTTTTAACATAATTGAGGACACTGGGGTCTTTACAAAATTAGGTTATACATTCTGCCAGTTCCTCTGTCCTCCATGTAGTTTTGAGTGATTATAACACATCCATAACATTGACAGCAGTCTCATTATCTTTAAATCACAGTCCCTGGACTTATTTACTGAAATAGGTTAAAAATGGATCTTGAGGCTTAACTCGGTGGCCATTAATGTTTATCAGTGCTCTTTGCATTTGAACCGACAAAGGGAAGATTGCACGAGGCAGTAACTCTCCTGATCCTGCTCAATGCAACATAATTGCGGGGTCAGACTTAACATGTTTTATATCATTTTTTTCATAAAGCTGAAAATGCTTTTAGGAGTCCACAGGAGCGCTGCAGTAAGGCAGTTGACCTGCCCACCAGTAGAGATGAAAAGGCCATCCCAGCCCATATGCTTCAAGAGCACTTAGTGAAAAATCCATTTTTTGTGTGTGCATGAATGTGGGGATATTTTTGTGCACTGAAAAACCAGTTTCCATGAAGAGCTCCCAGAAAATACCTTATATAATAAAGTTTCAAGCATTAAAACATACATATAGACACCAACCCTCCAGTGTTCTGACTCTCTGAAGTTCTGTCTTTGATTCTGTCTGCTGACAATGCCATAATGTTATTAGAAAAACAAAGGAGGGGGGAAGGAAAAAAACCCAGGGGCATTTAATGATGAATTCTGAAATCGATTTCCTCCCTGTCCAGTCCTCCCCCCATCAGACAATGAATTGTTTAATTAAAAGATCTGAGGGCAGATGAAGCACATTACAAAGGAAGATGTCTGCTGAGGTCTCTGTTACCACAGTCTTAATTTTTTAAAAAAAACCTGAAACCCAAAATAGCCATATTACTTGATGGAGTCTATAGAAGAAGAAAATTTGCAGGGGCAGGAAAATCAGTCTTTGTAATAAAAGATAAACAAACTTTGAGGTTTTAAAGTGCAAGACAGGGAAGCTGATAATACAATATGAACAAGGGGGCCAGCAAGTATTCTAAATTGGCAAATGTAGAGCTTTCTTACATCTTCTGCAATACTGACGTGCAAAGGTGCGTAATTGTGCATGGCAATGTATAGATACGCACATACAAATTCATACTGATCATGCACATGTTCTCATCACTGGTGAGCTTTGCTTTTGCAGCACAGTCCATGTTTCCTTTCATTTGTAGAATTTCCATTTCCCATAACTGCATGTTTCGGGAAGCAGAGAGCTCTGTCTGTCCATGATGCTGGTTCTGCTCTGGGCTCCACGCAGAGCTCACGCTCGGGGCTGCTGGTGGTCAGACCTCACTGACCGTCATGGTAACGTCCATGATGCTGAACTGGTGGTAACAATAATATACAGGAGGAGAAGGTCCAATTGCCGTGCTAGAATCCTGGTTAGACCGTGTCTTTTGTAGGTGAAGACTGCAAAGTGGTAAATGTCTGCAAAAAGTGGGGATGGAGAACGTTCTCTGTGTTGGGCAAGGGTTAAAGGATGACATTTCTGTGGGGGTGCCTGTTACTAAAGGTCAGTTGGAAGGGGAAAGTACTCGATTTGGACTTCCCTGAATCCTTTCCATTAGAAAAAGCAATTAATTTTGGATTATTAGTCATCGTTTATATTGGCTATAAATTATTAATCATCAGGTATTGGTTTTGTGCAGCCTTTTCTCTTTCTGAAGAATATGCAAAGTCCTTTCACTGAGCTGTCACCCCTTGCTAGTGTCTCTTTGCCTTGCAGCAAAGCAATAACTTTGTGTTTTCCTGTGGCTACATATTTCAGCTCTGCATCTCTCTATCTAGTATCACTTTCTCTGTTCTAGAGAAATAATTATTTGAGATTGCCAGACATAAGCACAAATCAAACAGCATTTACCCCTTCCATTAGATTGAAAGTGGCTGCAGTCACCTCCTGAATTATTGAGCTAAGAGGTCACAAGTAACAAATGCAATAAAACACCATCTGCTTTGGGGCTATTAGCAGATTTGGGAGATAATTATATAATTTTTCAAATATTCCTATGAATTTACTTCTGTAGCACAATCATGCATTTGAACTTCAGCAATGGAAAATTATAGGCAATTTCTGTTTGTTTTGCTTGTTTCTATAGTAATAAGGGTAATTATTAATAAAGAGAACACTTTGTTCTGGGAAGTCATGTTAGGAAAGCCTCTGAAATAAAAAGCAATGCTGAAAGAGTTCAGTCACTCCCCAGGTTTCCCAGTTAAGTTTCTAAATGGTGACATATCCTGGAGTCCATGAGCAGCCCGTGTTGTACAGCCCTCATCTGCCTTCAGAATCATTGCCATCAGTGGAGCTACACTGGTTTACACCGATAAAGATATCACTAGCATGTTTCAAATATGTTGGGAAATTATTTGACCTAATAATTCTGTATATTGATATTAGAGGTCTATTATTAGAAGTCTGGAGACATTAGAGCCGGAGATACCTAGAGGTAGATCCCATTTTGTGGAAATGAGAAAGATGTAAAAATGTACTTGACTTTTTTCAGTGCTTGCTTTATTTGACATAAATTGTTCTCCATATTCCTATTAGTGAGAAGATAGTTAGAAACTGGCTAGTTAGCTGTCTGTCTGAAAAGAAAGGTTTGTAAGGAGCAGGTGTCTGTGTAAGTTGCCCGGCGCTGGCGCACATCCTGCTCAAGAGCCAGAACCAGAGGGATGGACGAGATTTGTGCTGAGCTGAGGTCAAAGCCCCAGCTCCTTCTCCCTCTCTGATTCTCCATCAGGTTAATCGTTTGGGTGGCCGGGCTGCTTTATCCTCTTGTCCAGCAGATCTAAACAAGGACTCAATTGCTTTTGAGAGGGCTGTACCCCACAGTGTAGTCTCTTCATGTTCTCTCCCACAGCCTCAGCACTGCGATTTGTGTTGTCGTGGCCGCTCACTAGAAGAGCTATGTTTTTCTTGCTGTTTTTCCTGAAGGACAACCATAAATATTGTGGGAGGTCTGCAGGACAGAAATAAATGCTTCTTTAAGTCCAGAGAAATTAGGGGTAAAATCTCAAGAAGTACAGTTATGCTCTGGAGTCGAGTGCATAGCATCAGAGAGAAATTTTCTGGTTTATCAGTGTAAGTGGCTGCCTGAATTCCGAATTGTGTTTGCAGGGTTTGCTCTGCAAAATGAGGTTCCTGCAAACGGGGGGAGTCTGCTTTGAATGTGGCTCATGCAGCAGTAATAGACTTTTTAATTGCCTTTTGATTACAGAATCATTTATTGCTGCTCACACAGTATCAAGGACACTGATACTAAATTTACAAGTTTGTTTATCAGGCTGGGAAGCAGGAAAACTTTTTCCATGGAAACTATTGCGGTTTTAAGTGAATTCATTGATATAAAGCTTCTATGCCAAATTCTCAGCTGCAGACTAGTTCTGCTGAAGAGAATGAATCTGTGCCAGTTTATGGTGTCTGAGACTTGGGTCCCATGAGTCCATTTTTAGATTCACATTTTGACTGTAATTGTATTTTAAAGTGTAAAACAGAATAAGGAGGAATGTATTATGTAGCATTTTCTTCCACTCCGTTAAAATGATCCCAGTATAATGGAAACAGGAAAAAAAAATAATTCACTCGCTCAGGCAGTTTTCAAAATTGCAGTTCTGCAGAAAGGAGGGAAGTGAGTAGTTTTTATATAAAAACATTTGTAAATTGTCAGGCAAGGTAGCATATGTGGAAGAAGAAATGAAAGTGGACATATCTGCACATCTTTACCAATTAATCTGTATTTGTGGGCAATACGTGTGCCTAACTCCTTTGATAGTATGTGGAAAGGCTTCTGTTGGCACACTCAGCTGGGTGCTTCGGCAAAAATGATGTGGGGTTGGGGTTTGACTTTGCATTATGCTCACTTGCCTGTGCCCAACTCCACACACACCAACACCCTTACTCTTCTGTCTAATAGAAAAATGACTTTGAAAGATATGTAGTCTTCGTTCTTGGATATATATGAAGATGAAGATAATGTCAAGCAGTTTGTTATATTCACTTATGAATAATTCATTCGGCTGCACACAGTTATTTTTTATTATTATTATTATTAATTATGTGTGTATAGCTGGAAAAGACAGGAAGGCTGTAACTGCTGCCTCATGAGAGATGCTTAACGTTAAGAATTTGGTTAGACCAAGATGTGTGATATGAGAAAAGGAAGACAGTGATAAATAGATCAGAGGACACAAAGATCTTAATAATGTTGATGGGGAGAAATATCATTTGTTTGAGATGATAGCCTTGGGAGCACGGGCTACTACTGCTTCCCTTGCCAGGAGTTTAGCTCTTCACCGCTGTCGGAGAGCTGTGGCTATTCAGACCAGGGATGTCTGCGTCACAGCACATCTGGCTTTGATCCCCCCAAAATCCTGATGTGGCTCCTGACCGGAAGCTGAATTAGGCAAATGCCTTGGGGCAAAGGCTAGAAGTGCTGTCCAGTTTAGACCAGGCATCCAGAAGAACGTGCATGGGCCCAGGAGCTGGCCCCTTTGAAAAGCTGAACTGCAGCATTCTTGGTATCACAATATTTAACTCTCTGGGAAAAATAAATAAATAAATGTTTGGAAGCGGAAAACAAAGATGCAAAGAGGAGCTTCGCAGCAATAAACTACTCTCAGGCAACATTTCGCTGTCATATCCCCCGTGCAATTCACAGGTGTCACAGAAACCTGATTGAAATTACATCAAGTGTAATGCTTTTGACTTAGTTCTGGTTTAGCTCAAAGAAAATCTTTACATTGCATGACAGAACTGAGTAAGCCTTAATAACAATAATCTCTACAGAGATACTTATAATACCTATTTGCTGTTAGACTTTTAGGCAAACGTGTGAGGAACAGCTGTGTTGTTCCTTCCTCTGCCAGGACACTCGGAGACTCTGCCTGGGACAGAGGTTCCTCTCCTTGCACCTACAGATGGGAAAAATCTCTGTGCCTGCATTAAACGGATTTTCAGAGAAGTGAATTTGAACTGTTATTGTCTAGAGCCTGTGCTATGGTTTTCAGGCTTATGGACAAACTGTTATTTAATGCTATCTATCCCAGTCATTATAAAGATGTGTTAACTTGCATTAAAATCAATTGTGGTTCCTTAGGTTCTCCATTTGAAATTATTTCTGCATTTCAAATTCAGTAATTCAGTGTTCTGGATAGCTTCTGTGTTTTTTTCAAACCCCCTACTTTTTTTTTTTTTTTTAAATAGCCATATTTGAGAAATCAAAATTTAGCACTGAGTGTACAAGCAATGTCTTTAATTGTCCCTTTTTTTAAAGATAGGCTTGTATTTAGCTTTGTGTCTGAAAATGTTCCAACTACTACATGGATGAAAGCTTACAGGTTGCCTCAATCTATCAATAGGAAAAAGTAATAGTTTTGCTTCTCAACAATCTAGGTGTTGAAACCATCTCCAGGTTCATTAAAGCATACCATGCAAATAATTTTCTAGTGGGAGATGTAATGAATGTGTGAGGCATTTTTACAACATGCAGGAAGTTATAAATTTTTAGAGAGTTTTTATTATTATTTCTGTGCTCTAAGTCATATTTTGCTATATGTCAGAAAGGTCTGAAAACTTAGAATGTGCTTTGTAATTACTCAGAAAAAAAAAATTGACTCATCACACCTAAAATTCAGCTAACAAAAGAAATGCAGTGTTTGTGCAGGATGTTTACTAGTTCTGCTTGTTCCGATGGGCCCAGGCCAAGGGCAAACAGTTATAAAACTGTAGCTGTGTAAAACATCCCTCGCTGTTTGAGTGCACACAAACAATAACAGAATTCTTCACAAAGTGATGGCTGATGGGATTCAAGGTGAAAATGTCCTCAGTAAGGAGATATTTACATAGTAAGACGTCCATCTTTTGTTTCGTTAAAAAGCTCGGAATATCTTTTTGCTTTAGCAACTTGGTCACTACCTTTTTTCCTACAGAGATATTTACAGATATGTGTGGTAGAATATTGAATAAAATCCGTGTCCTCCTAAAAAATTAATAAGCATTAATTTCAGTATCTGTAACACTATTCCATAATTAATTTTCTACCAAAAGAAAAATTCAATAGAGTAACTCCTGCATAAAATAAACAGAATAAGAAGGGTTTGTGAAGGATCGTCCTGGGGAGCTGTAGGCTCCTTGGCCAGCACTGGTTGAGAGGATGGACATCTCTGGGCTGTGGGGCTCTTAGCTTGACTTTGATGAAGTACATATGAAATAGAGGGGAAACTATTTCATACAGGTAAGAGAAGATGGCACCTCCCAAACAGGCAGAAAGCATTGCAGAGGTTAATGCCAAGCGCGATCGTTGGGAGGCTCCGAGGTTGGGTACCTCCTGGCATTGTCCTCTCCTGCCAGTGGTGACAACATGGAACCCCTCTGTCTCCACGTCTCACAGGGGTCAGTTGCCGTGTCTGCTTGGACGTGCTTTGGATCCCTTTTGGGCTGAGACCATTGTGTGTAAAGTGGAGAGGGTTTGGAGCCCTTCATGGCCAGAAGAGCTGACCAGTCTATTCCCTGCAGGAATTTGAGAGCCAAATCAGAGAAGACTCTGCTTGTGGTTACAGGAAGCGTAAGGCAGTGCTCAGGGCTAATGGGCAGGAGTGTGGCCTTTGTGAGGAGTGTGAGAGTGGAAGGGATAGCACACACACACACGCTGTACTTCACTTAAATGTCATTTTCCTCGGAACACGCTTGTGCAAATTGTAGGTACTGATTTTGTTCAGTCTCCGAGGCGTTTGTTCGTGCCTTTGCACGGATGTCTGAATACATCAGCTTTTGTTTTCAGTGTGCTGTTATCTTTTTTGGAAGCTTTAGTCTTGCTGAGAAATATTACTTCAGAATCAAAGTGAAATTTCAGAGCTGGAGTGAAACCTTCCTTATAAACATGTTTGGAAAACAGGACACAAATGAGTTGTTTGTTAAAGGCAGTTTACTATATCATGTGCATGACCCCTTGTAACTCACCATCTGCAGTAAACATCATTTGCAAACTCTCATTTCTTTAAAACAGACCTAAAATAATGGTAGTAATATTTTCAGAGGAGCCACTGCCCGTCACAGAAGTGTTAATTCCCGAGGGGGAGGGCTGGGTGCTGCCCTGCTTTGTCCTGGAGCCCGTCTGTTGGCGGTGGCAGAGCCTGGGAACAGCAGGAAGAGCCTTCTCTTCCAAAAATTCCAGCATTAGGTTTTGGAGTGTAGAAAAGCAAAAACAAGCCCATCCTTAACCTCTTTGTTAATATGTGCTGGTACAAATGAGCCGCAGAGAACCTTATTCCACCTTCACATCTGAAGCTTTAAATGTATTTTTTTTTCTGCTTTACAACCCAAAAAAAGAGAGGAAGATCTTTGTGTTGCAACATGTATATCCCAGTCAAGTAAGAAACAGTCTGCTCAGCAGAGGATATTTGCCCAAATGTGGGTGCGTTTTGCTTTATCTGCTGAAGAATAAAGCAGTCGATAGTGTAGGAAGAAGTACCAAGAGAAATTTTAACAATTTTTTTTAAAAACATACATTTTTAAAAACATTTTACCTTGCCCCAAACTATGCTCTATCTCCTTATCTGATAAAAAAAATATATAAAAGATTTTATGCCAGTAAAGTACAAGTTTTCTAGGAAACAAGAGAGAATTCCAGGATCAGCAGGTGTGCAGAGTGGGTCCTGCGGTGTGATCGGATGCCGCCATCCTCATCCGACAATCCTCATTCCAGATTTCAAACGAACTCTTGCCATCACTTCAGTTGTTGTTTTCTCCTTTGCATTGCAGCATATGGGAAACCACAGCATTCTCAAAATTGCAGGTATTTTTGATGTTGAATGTACATTGGGAATATTTCAACTATAAATCAAAGAAAGCAAAGATCGAATGATGGGTTTTTCTAATGGCCCTGCTGAGGACTTTTTGGCAATAACAGTGTGTCTGCACACATCTGTACAGCTGTCTGCTTACGGCACAAAAAGCTATCATTATACACGATGGAACATCAAACAACTGTTTCATTAATGGTCCTATTATGAGAAAGTACGGTGAGATTAGAATACCAGCATCTTGTTACTATAGATACCCGATTTCTCTGTAACACTCGTGCTTTTCATAAACTTACATATATCTGTGTGTTTTATACATGTACATCTCTAAATGTATATGTATGTACATTTCTCTCTCCTTCAGGAGGGAAGATCTTTGACTTTTCAAGCGTTTAGCGTGCTTTGGTAGGCATCGTTATCCAAAGGACACTAGACAAGCTGTATTTGAATGGCTTGAGTTAGATAAAAGTGTTGTAAATGCAAATGCTCAAGAAAATAACTTTGCAATTCATCTTATCTAACAGCCAACGTATTTACAAAAGGCTCTCAGGCTTGTCTGGTCCGTGGTACACATTTGCACTATAATGTTGGCGTGTAGAGAGCAGGGGTGTGAGGAGATCAGGTTTGGGTGTGATCGCTTTAGCTGAGGCACGGAAAATTGTTTTAAATGTGCCAGAAAATGAAAGCTGTGAATAATTACCATTCTTTTCCTTAGTGGTGCTCAGATAATATGTATTCAAAGCACTTCACAAACGGTAATTGGTTCTCACAAATTTGTGTGAGCTAAAGAAACACGGGAATAGTATTTTCCTGACCATGTGGTAAAAAAAAAGTGTCAGGAACTACATCATTTGCTTGAAAGGAGGGGGGGAGGGTCACACGGTAAATCAGCGTGGAGATGAGATGAGATGAGAGTTTTAGCCCTATTTGTGTACTTTAATCACTGGACCTTCTGCCTTTGGAAGACAAGCCCGATGGGTTCAGACATGCCTCACTACAACTCTGGTTTGGATTTTTCATGTGGGCCAGTTGCTTTGTCGGTTTATGAATATTTTTAAGATGCTGTTGTGTTTAGAGATAAAAGCACATTGCTAAGTATCAGCATGCTACATATTGATATAAAAAAATGCTGGCTTCAGTAAGCCACTTGGACCAGACCTTACTCATTAACTTTGCAACAGCTGTATCAGCATAAGAGAGGAGAATTTGTCCTCCAGCTAATGAGAAAGCCATATAGCCCAAATTGTTGATGATTCAGTGTATATTTACTGGAATCTTGAGTTTCTTGTCTCTGAAGCTATTTTGCTTTGTATTTTTGCTGGTAATTTTTTCTGTATTTTCCAAAAATTGTTACAAAAACGATGTGGCAACTTTTAATGTGCAGTACAGGCGCTGTGCACAGCTGACATCTGGAGATTTAAGTTCTCTGCATTTCTCTGACCTTGAAGTCGTTTTGTTCTTCGCTGTCAGTCGGAGTCGGGGCTGCGAGACGCTGAGCGTCTCTGGCAAGCTCTCTCCACTCCACTAGAGCTAGTGCTCTGCAGCATTAGCCTCCTCAGTGACTTCTTCTTGTGAAAAATCCCATCAGTAACGGAATGCACAAATGGAGGAGCTTTGTCGGAAAACTTTTTCTACTCCTTCTCCGCTTAAGCCATGGAGAGGGAGTGAAAGGAGAAGCTCTGAGGACAGCAGCCTCTTGTCTCTTGAACAGAGGTTGGTAGTGATGAGTTGTGGGATGGAAGGAAAAGCCCTTAGTGATGCAACTGGTACCAAGTTCCTGGGGAGGAGATGGGGGGCGAGTTTTCCTGTGCACCAGTGCAGGACACAACGGCAAGTTTGGGTTTCGTTCAGCGCGTACGTGGCAGAACAGAGAGAAATGTGGCACGTCCTTAAATTCAGACATATATTCTTGGTAGTTAAAAGTTATGGCATTAAAGCAGCCGTGTCACCTTGCTCTGATTTAAACACGTTTCTTTTCAGAAGAAATACAAGGACTCAAAAATGACAAAGGCTATTCTTGATAGCCCGTACTTTATCCCAAAATTAGACAAGAAAGGGAGGATCAAATATTCCATCATACTTATGTTTACAAAAAATGCAAATAGTTTGTTTATAATTAACTATACCTTCATGTTCTGCATAAATGCCGAAATTTGGAGACCTAAAAAATGAGAGAGACGGTATCATTATAGTTTAAAATTTGGATGCTAGCTAAGATTAAAGTCAAGGGTTGTTTTTTTCCTGAGGTTTTCTTATGCGCCTTTCTAAATGCTACCATTTCACACAAAATTGGGCTCTCTTTGGATTAATACATTTGAAAATTAAGTTGATTTATAACCAATTTTCTCCTCATTTAAACAGCGACCTGCAAGTGTTTCTCCAGGGATCAAACAGGATCAGAGAAATGATGTGTTGTTCGAGTTGTGCACTGAAGCAGAATCCCTCACGAACATGTGCATATGGTGCCGGGCGATTCAGGGATCAGACTAATACATTTACCTTGTTAGACATTTTTCTTCTCATCTTGAACCTGTATGTTCTCCTTACTAGGAATTAAAAAAAGAAAAACCCACAACAAAAAACAACCAAAAACCACCCAACAAGCTATTGCTAATTTGATGGCTGCAGAAATAATATATTCCCTCTTATTCAAGTCACAGCACTGGAAGGGTACGATGTGCCCGTGCAGCCTGGGTACCCCCTCAGCTGCCTGAGGACAGTTCACCATTCCCCACCTCGAATTCGGGGGGTGGGAGGGGGGGAAACTGGGCAGCAAAGTTACCCTCCCTAAAGCTTTGAAATCACAGGAGTGTTTTTCTACAGTCAGTGCCTTAAAGCAGGTTATATTTAGAAGGCGTAGCCATATGTCATCTGAGAATGAGAGAAAAAAATACATGAAAACCCTAAATTGTTCTCCAAGCAGTGGAATTAATGGGACATGATTTTCTGTTGTTTCATCCCCTGCAGTCCCCTCAAGTCCTTTCTGTCCCTCTGGTCTGTTAAATCCGTGATTACCGTTGGGCAAACCCAGGTGTCGATGCCGTGGCTGTCATCTGCTCCCTCGGCAGATGCACCCTCCTCGCACCACGCCAACCTCCTCGCGTGGACATCACCCATAAACCCCATCTCAGGTTCGTTGGGAAACGATGGCAGCGGAATTGCAAGACTTAAAAACTTGTCAATGTAATTTCTCCAATGATCTAATCAGCTGTAGTGCTTCTGCCGTTTCTGCTGCTAGATGATTCCCCAGTCAGAACCTGTTCAATGTGCTCCTCCAAACCACCTTTGAGAAGGGTCTGCCTCGCTGTGGCTGGGTTTGCATAATTGCCGTGTGTATCCGGAGCGCGCTGGATGCTTGCTGTGTATAATCACAGCGGGAAGTTCACTTGCTGCTTGGCTACCTGAAGCGATAATGCATGCCCAAAAAAATTAGTTTAATGAAAATGTTTAGGATATCAAACTCAGCATCAGGGATGCTTAGAAAAGCACTTACCCATGGAGGAAGGGGAGCGTAATGCACTGAGGTGTTGTAGAAAAGGTCAAGGTTTAGAATTTCTCCCCTAAGTTTTATGAAGAACAAATTAAAACCAGAAAAGTCATGAGAAAGCAACCCTAATTTTTTGCTTATACCAAAACTGTAAGAAGCTTGTTTTTCATTATTTGCCTACATATATAATATGGTGTCTAATTAATATAACAAAATGGTATCAAACATTGCAAAATGAGTACGCTGATTTGATAGTACATATGAATTGTCAAGACTAACTGTAAAAATATTACCATTGAATCATCGAATGGTTTGGGTGGGAAGGGACCTCTAAAGGCCATCTAGTTCAACCTCTCCACAATGAGCAGGGCCATCTTTAACTAGATCAGGTTGCTCAGAGCCCCTGCCCATTATTTCCCCTCCATTTTCAGTATTTCCACTGTAATCATTGGAAAGGATGTTTCATGTCTCAAAATTCCCTGAAGACATGGAGTGAGGTTTTGCAGGCAATTCCCTAAGGTTATTTCCCTATTTGAAAACTGAAATAAGTGGTTAGGCTTACAAATAGGTCTGTGGACCATGTGGAAGCTTCTGTCTCTGAAACAAATGGAGTGTTATTATGCCCTGTGGCTGGCTAACGGTTGTGTGGGGCCATTGGCGAGACAAGTGAAGGTGTCCACAGATGTCACACTGTTACGGACAGCGATAGTGAGACCTGGCTCCAGTATCTCTGGTGCCCATAAGAATCTGGTGCTTCTGCCAGATTTGGATCAGACTGTGCTATAGGAACCCTCTTTGGGTTAAGACAAGGAGATTTACAGTCTCAATCAAAAGAGCAAACACCGACACGCTTTGCCGTGAATCATTTATTGCAGTCGAGTGGCTCACCAGTGCCTTCTGCTGTTTCTAATATGCTCTGCTAATTATTTCTAGATGGAAGAAGATAATGGGAAATAGGGAACGACACACTTTATTTGTAGTTGGTTTGAATTGATGAGTGACACTAGGAAAGGATAGGAGGTGCAGAGTTATTATACGAGAGAAAAGTTAGAAAATAAAAAAAAGGATGAAAACTGGCTGGGTAGGGTTAAGTTTAGCCTCAAAGCTAAAGATTTAAACCCGAATGAGGAGACTCATTAGTCTTTGAATAGGTCATCTCTTGCTTTCTGTAAAGAGAACAGTGATGTTCCCTGGTGCTCCTGTGGAAGAATGCAGGTGGAAAGAAGAGCATAGACAATGAAATAATAGGGAGAAAGCAGGCATTGCTATAGAATAAAGTTTCCAAATTTCTGAAGCTTCTGTTACTTAGGTCAAGAGCCAGGGAAAAGGAGAAAAGGACTCAAAAGCCAAGAAATTTGAAGGCTTTATTTCAAGCCTCAAACTGTGATTTCACTTCTTCTGGCTTTTTTAAAAACTTTCTTCCAGCATACAGAATTTTAAATGGTTGTTTTTCAAGATCTAGTGCCTCTCATTCCATTCTCTTGCCCCAAGACACAGGGTGGCAGAGGCAGCCCCCCCCAAGGAGCACAGGCTGAAGGGACAGACACTTCAGGGGCTGCTGATGGAAGTGCCAGAAGATTGAGCTGAGCCAACCCAGA
>JAOQGH010000005.1:1415358-1469752 GCA_025769975.1 Gallinago jamesoni
GAGCCAACCCAGAACGTGCGGCAGCAGGAGAGAACCTCTGCCTCTCGGTGCATCCCCACAAAGACACAGCTAAAGCTCTTCTCAGGGCAGGGGCTTCACAATTCGGGGTTCCTGTCTCACAGCCCTGTTCTCTGAGCACATCAAACCCCGTTTGTCATAAAATATAAAACATTTCCTAGAGATGTGCAGGAGCAGGCAAGTAGGCAGCAGTGCTCTTAGCTCCCTGTCCCTGTTGGACGCATACCAGGAATTGCAGAGGAAATGGTTACATATGCTCTGTAGATTCTAACCAAAAAAAAGTTATATTGAAAAGAGACTCTTAAAAAGAGATAACATGAGTGCTTTCTTGACAACACTGTGCTCTGCAGTGCATTCTTCAGGAGGCAGGAGAAGGTAAAGCCAGTAACGAGTGAGCTGGTTTATACCAGATGGGAATTCAGTCCTCAGAAATAAGGTTTCAAATGCTATTACTTTTGTGAGTTTCAGCGGAGCTTGGAGTATTCTCATTTTTATTCCTTATCTCAAGCACCACAAAAAGGGGAGAATTAAGGGGAACCCTCCCAACCTGAAATACCTCCATTTCTCACTCACTCTCGTGGTCTCTATTTGCCTGATGACAGATGTTAGTTTCACTGTGGTTCGGTCCTTTTTTTCCCTGTACAGATGTGATTTACTAGATCATAAATCAGTTGCCACTTTTGGAATTTCAACTAACAGATGTCCTCTTTAGAGATTTTAATATAAACACTGTTAACCCACAGATTCTTTTTGAGGAAATGCCAGTTGCGTATAAGAATGCCAATTGGCATAAATGTAACTTGAACATTTGACATATTAATAGATTTTTTTTTCTGAGAGAAATAGATTTATTTTTTACAGAGAAGGCATGGCTGCTTTAGTTCTCCATTAGAGCCCCAGCTTGCAATATCTGTTTGCTTGCAATGATGTCATTAACCAGAAAACAGATGCACTCATGAGCATCAGAAATCAATCATAGCTCTTGGCACTTTAATAAACAGCTGCCTTCTTAAACGGTTTGGAATAAACACTGATCATCACCAGCTCTTTTTGAAGGAATATCAGTAGGTTATAAAACTGCTGATTAGAGGAGGGAAAAACCTTGAAATTATAAACTTAGTGGTTGAAAACCTCTGATTGAGTTATTTTAGACCGTCAGAAGATTTACAGTAGAAAATAATTGCAAGATACTGCCTGCACCATGGAATATCTGTCGTATGGCCACCGGAATGGTGCCTGATATATTCACACCGACTCTCTTCTTCAGAAATGGATTTTATGTAGGGGAATCAATTGTATTAATTTATCAAAGTTGAGCACAGCAGAATCTTACTGCTTCATTGCGCAGTTCAGAAAGAATTTGCTTAAAGATACCAAATTCCTTCCTTTGCTCGTGGATGCAAACTAGGAGAAAATGTGTTATCCTCCCTCTTTTCAGGAGATGCTTCTACATTCAGGGCCCTTTTATGACCTGTGTACGGACCAAAGGATTTAGCTTCGAGATAGCAGCTGCGATTCAGAAAAAGTGCCTGGAAAAAGGCGACCGAATATCAAAAGAGTGGCAGAGAGAAACAGCACATCACATGTCTCATACCGCACTCAGATTAGCTCCAACTCTACCTCGCTAAGTAGCTTATCAACAGAAGAGATGTAAGAATAATTCTGCAGCAAATGCTTCATATGGCTTAGTGACAAAAAGGAGAGATACGTTACAATATACCCCGCTGCTGCCGGTAATCTGCTTGTTCTGGCTTCTGCCGCCGTGGGATGTGCCCCCTCGGCGGCTCCGGGGGGTTTATGTCGGCTGCATTGTGCCATCAGGCCACAATCTCAACCTTTTACAGCGGCGCTGGACCTCGCTGGTGCGGCTCCTGCTATTGTTGCAGGAAGTTCCTTGTATCTCTTTGTCATGGTTCTGTAAAAACGTCTGCAATAACAGATTAGAGCTGAGCAAAGGAGTTTATCTGCAAGCGAGGTTGTGAGCGGTGGGAGGCAGAGACACGGGTTTGTCACGGGCCTTTTGTGGAAGGCTTTGCGCTTCGGGACGGTGATCTATGGCCACAGCTTTTGGGGACTAACGCAGACGATGATAGCGATAAAATGGCATTCATGGAAGTCTTGCTGGGTCCTTCCGAAATGTTACTTATCTCACCCAGAGCACCCATAATACAGCAGATCCACACTGTGCTCTATTATGAAAAATATGTACTCCAGAGTGGTTACAAATGCTATTTGAAACCATATTCTTCAGCCCCAGGCTGCCATATTGTTTTATATTTAGGTCCTCATTCCAAATGGCTCACAGAGCTCTACTGAACTGTTATTCAGTGGAATCGGCCTCAGAACCAATCCTTTCCCCTGGGCTCCTCATCTCTCTCTGTTCCCCGTCCCTGAGAATTTCACCGTGGCTCTTTCCTTCTTCTCTCTGGCTGCTCGGGCTCTGCCAGAGACTTCTCCTCCCAGATCTGATGTTTCGTACCGCTCTGGTCCCTGGCAGCTGGGACAAGGAAAGAGGGAAAGTCCTTGGGGTCTCGTGCATTGAGGAGAGCCAGGGCAGAAGGAATTATCAGAGATTCTAGGGGCCAAACACTAACAAGTTTTTATTGGCCATGTATAAACTGAGATTTTAGGGGATGACACTTGGCAGAATATGAGCAGATTTGGAAAATATATTCCTGCTCTCGTAGGGAGTGCTAAGACCTTGTATTAGTTCAACCAGTACATAGACAAAGAGGGAAAAAGAAAGACAGATATTAAGCCTATGAAATGAACCTGAAGAAAGAATATCCCAGAAACATCTTCCCTCTCAATTCCCATTTCTCCCAGTTAGTCTAATGAAGGAGCATCACTTGTGGCAATCAGACCTGTGTGCCTACAGCAGAGCTGTGGTCATCTCCTGGGAAGTTACTCACACTCCCAGTTCTGCACTGGAGACCTGTGGAAATCTCACAGTTACATGTACACACGCTGTGATTTGTGTTGCCTGTAGATAATTAATTTTGTGGACAACATCAAGCAAACATAAACAAACCAAGGAAAACTATTCCTGCTGGACTTTTCCCACCGGGAGCGTGCTCCTCTCTGCCTGACTCCGGGATTCCTGGCAGAGCTCCCTAATGCCCAGGATGGCAGCTGTCACGAGGTGGATGACAAACAAACGCTTTGCTTTTTTGCATATTTAACTATTTTAAATCGCGCTCCAGCTTCCCTACAAGAATGTCATAGGAATGCTTTGTTTTCCAAGTTTTGTCCCTGTAGGTGTCTCAGGGCTGTGGGATCTCTTCTGGTGGGTGTTGCCATCGAGGCTGACTGCTGTAAGCCTCATTTACTCTCCAAGAACTTTTCGATGTATCTTAGAAATCCACTTTAGATTACGGCGGATAGTTTTCTCGGTTTCATTAGCTGCAATACAAAAGAAGCTTATGCTCCTTTTTTGTTGTGGCTCAGACCTTGATACTCAGCAAAAGAAGCTCTCCAGGAAATGAGCAGCGTGGGGAGCTCACACCCAATTCTGCTTTAACACGGCTCTCTGGTGTCGTGGGAGATCTGATTCAGTGCTGCCTCAGATGAAAAATAATTTCAAAGGGAGGTTCCTCTTGCTGACTTATTCGGGTCTGCTTCTGAAAATCAGGACTCGGAGTTTCAGCTGACTCAGAAGAACAGAAAATAAATGAACTGGCCTTTACCTTGGCCTTGCACCCAGGTTATCGGAATAATAAGTTTGTTTTACTAGTTTTGATTATGGGTACCATTTCTCTAGAAATGAATTTTTTCATTGTTACACTGAATGACATACTCTAAGGAATTGTATGTCTATGGCATATTTTTAATAACTCCAGATTTATGCCTTCTTTTGTGAACACAAAGGTACTCACGACGGCAGATCTGAAACGGGAGGAGGTGCATAAATCACCTGTCTGCTGAACCAGTCACGGGAGGCAGGATGTCCTTTGTGCTTTCGTGTTACAGACCTGGGTTTAGACTTAGCTGCTGGCAGAAAAGGGCACGTTCCCTACCCCTAGTCCAAGAACCAGGACTGGTTTTTATTCGAATCAGTATGACTATCCCAGTGATAACATAAGCATAATTTGCTTTCATTTTGGCCTGAGTAAAGCCGTGCACTTCCCTGGATTTCATGCACAATGGAGATAAGTCGGTGATGTGGAGGATCGAGGAACAAATCTCCTTTTTGTGTAGGGAATATCTGAAGAGAATTCAATCTCGCAGAGACCTCCATGCCTGCGTAGCCCGGAGCTCTGTGAAGGGAGGAGTGAGATTCGGGCGCTGCCCCCCTGCCCTTTGCCGTCGCTCCCGCGCAGCCCTGGGGTGAAGGTGCTTCGGGAGGAGAAGTATGATAGAGAGGGATTGGCAGGAGAACAGCTCATGCTACAATAGCTGCTCCTTCACCCGCTGCCCGCTATTCCATCACCTCCCTCCAGGCCTTTCAAACTCTTTTCCGAAAGATTGGCCTGAAACCTAACATCTTTTAACCTGGGAAAGTCCATTCAAATTTCATGACTTTTAGCCTGTGTAATAAGCCAGGCCAAATCCTGGTGCTTGAGGAAGCTTTGGATCTGAACTCTCACTTTGTGGCTCAGATCTCCTTCCCTCCCCTTTTTTTATTTCACCAGAAGCAGGGAAGGAACAGAACATGAAGAGCTGCAGCAGGTGATGGCCCCACATCTATCTCTGGTACATGTAGATGTTTGCAAAGTTTTTGTTGGCAGGAGTGAAACAGCCTTCCCCTTTATTAAGTCTCCCTTCTAATATTGAACCTGTAGTCGGTTCCTGACGGGTGTGTAACATAATCTTGGGATTTGCAAAAGATTTAATTACACCGTTACGGGCTAAAGACATTTCTCCCTTTTCCTAACCTGGTAAATTACCCGCATCGCTCCTGTTTTTTAAGCCATCAACTGGAGATGGATGAGTGGTTGCAGAAGAATGTGTAGATTAAAGATCAATTCTGTTGTTTCATGTGGAGCAACACTTCATTAACCCTTCACAGCCCGTGGGAGAGGCCACAGGGCTGATTCCCCGCGGTGTCGGGCAGCAGTGCGTCCCGGGTACCCGTTTCACTGCCACCCCAGCTGGGCATCAGGGTGGAGTTCTGTTTAGTGAAAAGTTATCTCACCTGCACCACCGTGTTGTGATGCACACCTCCGCAGATAAATGTCAGGCATAGCTAATTAATTACTTTAAAGGGCATGTCTTGCACAGTAGGTAAATGACAGGGAGACTATATTGCATCTTGCACAACAGTTTATTTTAAATGAAACAGCTTGAAGTTTCTTCCCATCAGATTTGCTTAATTTTGCCTAGGGATATGCACAATAAATCTATTAGTCTTGATTTTTAACCCCGGCTTTTTATACCTCACAGAGTAGAGTCAGGTTTGAGTGGATACCCGTGTGTGCACAGGGTGAGTGCCCCGTTCCCGCACCCAAGGCACCAGCCCTCACCGCTGCGTCTGCAGACGGGGTGCCACTGGGATCCGGGTTAATAAGGGAGCATACTGCTTGTGGCTGGAAAGAGGGAGAATCTCAGAAATCAGGCCCAGGGCTTCCCATTATGAATGTTGCAATTTCCAGATCAAAAATGGTCAGTAAGACCGCAAATCTAAGCGCCTGTCTACAGCATTCTACATCTCTTGGGGCACCAAGCAAAACATTTTCGGTGAACTACTAAAGATTATAGTCCAGGTAGTTCTTCTTCTGGGTTATGCTGACCTGGATCAAAACAGCCAAACTCCCGAGTTCGTGATTGTGGCGGAGAACAGTTTTGGCATGCTGTAATTTATGAAGAAAAACAAAACTAATGATAATTACGCTGCAAACCCCACCCCTCTAAATCAGTAAGAAATCATCAGAGTTGTCTTTCCTCGTTCTTACCTCAGTAGCAAGTAGCATACTTGATATCAAAAGAGCACTTTAAACTTAGCAGGGTGGCTTTATTCCCGCATTGTTCTTTTCCACAAGCCTGTCCCTTCAAAGCGAGCCGTGTTTTGGAGTGGGGGTTTTTTTTTCACCCATTTCCTTTCCTTTTTTCCTATCCTGCTCTCTAACTTGGGCTGCTCTGGCACTCCTGTCCCAGCGCTCTCGGGTGTGCAGGCTGAGGACAGCGAGGCATCCGCTATCGAAGCGAACGGGTTCCCCGGCGTCACATCGTGATATTGTTTTTCTGGCTACAAAGTTCCCGGTGGTTTGGGAGCCAGGAGCCCACACCCTGCACTCCCTGACTCAGCTTCAAAGTCACCTCTGTTGTTCCAAGAGCCTTTTAAGATGTTTCCTCAAAATATTTTTTTTTTAAAAGAAAACAACTCCATACCTAATAATCGTGAAGTGATTGAACGTGGCAAATGTGTACAAATTCCTTGTCTTATAAAACTACAGTCTGGAGAAAGGGAGAAGGCTGGTTTTGCGTCCTTTGTACTTAGAGCCAAATTCTGGGCCAGGAGAGGGATTTTGGTGGGGAAACGGATTATCTCCCAGCTCCTCAGATCATCTGAAGCTGCTGTGGCTCTTTCAAACACACAGTTCTGGGCTTAATTTTTACCTTATTGCAGCTTCCTCTTCACCTTTCGGCATTGATGTAAAGTGGGAGGCAGAATTTACTAGAGCTTATTAACATTGCTGCCGTTGCTCACAAAGGATAACAACGCAAATCATGTGATGAGACTCTCATGTGGTATAAAGCAGCACCAGTTTAGTGAAGTCAGTAAAGGTATGACAGTTTGCATCTGCAGAAAGACTACTCCATTAGTCCATTTTACGACTGCAAGTTAATGAGCTTCAGAATCATAAACATAACTGCATGGGTACCACGAGCATCGGTGACAACCCTCAGTATCGAAGGGACATGGACCTCCCTGCGGGGGAGGAAAGACCCCCAGCCTTGTAGGGGCATTAGCAGCAGGAGATCTGCTTGGTGGGACTCTGCCAGCCCTGAAATTTGGCAAATTTGGTTACAGCTGGGTTTGGGGGGTGTGTGTGTCTGTGTGGTTTTTTCCCCTCTGTATGGAGAATATTTAAGTTTATACTGGAAATTTGAATAGTGGAGTCTTTTGGCTGGGACCTAATCTAACTGAATGCTGCTGCAGCGTTACAGATTTCATTTTCATGAACGACTGAGATTTTTGTTTGGAAGCAGTGGGTTGAAATGTATTTTGACTGGGAAAACATTGATCAACCTTATTCTCCGCAAGCCTGTCTTTGTCAGACATTC
Source organism: Gallinago jamesoni (assembly GCA_025769975.1). Taxonomy (NCBI): domain Eukaryota; kingdom Metazoa; phylum Chordata; class Aves; order Charadriiformes; family Scolopacidae; genus Gallinago; species Gallinago jamesoni. The sequence continues at coordinate 1,422,601 of JAOQGH010000005.1, forward strand.
ACGTGACCCAGGCTCATTTTAAGAAATGCTGGACTGTGCTCCCAACTTACTGTGATCTTACACGCTTCTGAGCAGAATAACTTGGGGTGATTTATTCTTCCTCCTCTCTCCCCCAAATAACACAATTTTCCCAGAGCCCTCAGGGAGTAAGACACCCAGTTTTCCCTGAACCCCCCCTAAGCCCCTCAGGCTCCTTTGAAAATCCCAGCCTAGATGTGAAATTCTTTCCAGGTGGGATTCTCCAAACAAGTGGAATCAATCCGGCACTTCTTACACTTACACACCTGCAGCTCATTTTCTCCTAGGAACTGCTCACTACAAATAGCACAGAGAATGTAATTACATGTAACTTTTCCTATTATTTTTCTATTAAGGGATTCCTTAATGTACAAAAAAAAAAAAAAATCATCCCACTTTTTTAATAACAAACGAACAGAGAGATGTCTAAGCATCAAGAGGGTTTTAATTAGAAATTCTACCTGTAAGTACATCTAAACAGTTGGTAGCAGCCATGGAACACTTCTAATTATAATCATCATTTTGTTTTTCTCTCAGGTAGCTTAGCTCATTAATTACTTTAAAAAAATCAAGTCTAGCATTTGATACTACTGTGCAATATAAAATTCAAATTAGGCCGATATCGCTACCAAAATATTATGAGCTGATTTATATTAATGGTATTCCACCCACACAAATATCGGTAAGCTATTGTCTATAAATACACCGCATGTCAGAGCGCAGACCTTTTGATTCCTGAAATTTATTGCATGCAGCAAGTTTGTATTTGTCTTTTCCAGGCACTTTGCTCAGTTACCCTGTCTGGATTTCCACACGCAGCCACCGACTGTATGAAAATCCTTCCCCGGGGGGCACCTGTGGCTGTGGATGCAGGGGGTTCGGGTACCAGCGCTCCTCACCGAGTGCGCGACTGTGATTTACCCCCCCGGCCCGCGGGGCCTGGCCAGTCGTAGCTCCTGTGAGCACGGGGCTGCTGGCCACGGGCTGTTTCAGGGTACGTGCCTAGAAAACAGCCCTGACAGACAAATCAGTGGACAGAAAGCAGCCTGGCCTTTGCGAGAGGGCGTAGAACAAAAGAGAGACATCAAAGTGATGAGAGCAAATGAAGAGTCTGTGAAAGTTCATTTGCTGTAGATGGCAGCTTTCTCTAATTTCCCAATACGGTTTACTGGGCAAACCCTAGCTATCCAGCACACACAGAAAAGCTGGAAGAACTGAGAAATAGGGTTGTTTTAAAAACAGCCAGCTCATCATCAGCTGGGAGATGGTCCTTGAGCAGCCCAGGGCCTGAGCTGAAGGAACATCTCGACAATCTCAAAGTCTCCTTCTTGCCAATAGAATCCATTGTAAATAAGGATTATTATTTTCAGGGGGCAAGAGGTACAACATGTTCTGTGACCTTGGATGTGTCCCTGCCTTTTGCTGTGGATCAGCAGCCTGCCCTCTCTGCTGGAAAGGGACCTCTGGTGTCCAATGTGACCAAGCTCATTTCTCTGACAACAGTGAGACAGTCTCTGCTCCGGCATCACTGGGGTGATTGATTTGGCCAATGCAAATAGGTTGATGGTTATTTTCCCTGTATGTGATCCGTACGGAGCGAAATACCTTCACATATGTGAGCTTTTACTGCCACGTTCATGAGAAATGGTGCACTGGGGTGTCGATAATGCTGCAGTGCTGCTCCTGGCAGGAATCACAGTACAGCAATGTCGGCCTTTGCTTTTCAAAAACGTGATGGGTTGTTTGTCAAAGTCAGTCAGTAATAGAAGAAACTCCAGGTCAGGAATAAGACTGGCACTAAATTTAATCCAATTTTAGTGGTATGGAGGGGATAAGTACCATGTTTTGCAATTGGTTCATGAAGCTTTATATTAAGTATGTCTATTTCTGGGGTTTCACCTGTTTTGTAATTACTTCTGATCCCAGATGCAGTCTGGCAGAATACATTTTGTCAGTGCAGGAAGCTCAGGACGTGAAAGGCAATACGATATTCTTTTCCTTCCTTGAAATAATATCCTCACGCGGACAGTCTCTCACGGGAATGAACTTGAATTCCAAAACTGTGTTGGCTAAAGAAGGTCTGAGTTCAGCCTGCTAAAAATACAGCTTCTACATATTTGCTTTACTTTGCTCCTTTATGTCCCATTGACTTAAACGAGGTCACAAGAGAAAACTGCTTTGAATTAAACCCTGAAAAAGGCAGTGCTTTGAGAGAGGCCCAAGCTGCTCACGACGATGCGCTGGAAACTGGGGCTGCACAAAGCTTCCCAGCACTGCCCTCCCCCTCATCTCACCCGAGCCAGAGAGCTCATGGAGGAACCCAACGGTCCTTTGCCTCTGGCTGCTGTGGAGGGGTGTGATTCCAGCTGGGGATGGAGGTGAGGCTTCCCTTTCTTGGTGCTGCCAGAGAGAGCCATTGGTGAGGATTTGACATGAAGGGGCGTGGAGGTGTTAAGGAGCCAAACCGTCCTTCTAAGGGGAATGACGCGCTGTCTCTTTTTTTTTGGCCATGCTACGTTCAGTCCAGTCTTCATGTAAATGTGTTATCTGGATGTCTGTTTGATGAGCCCATTATCTATACAGAAAACATCTCTGCTTTCAAGTTAAATATTTTCAGAAGGCAGTGCTCCTTCTGGCGCTTCACTCAAGTTCACTTAGTTCCATGAAGAAAACTAACCATGAAAAGTCGCTCTACTTCAAGTGACTGCACTGGAATAATTTTGTGCTAGTTTGTCTTAAAGGAGAAAGGAATGCACTGCCCTCACCCCAGCTTTAGAAATGCAGTCTTTCCTCCAGCTTTGTTTACCTACTCGTTTGTTCAACAACAGGTTATTTTTGCGCTGTAATCAAAGACCTGGTGTTTAACAGCGTTAATTTGACAGTGTACAGTGTTGGCAACGTCCCACTGTATCTGGTGGTACTTGTTAAAGGTGTATTGAGCAGCAGAGCTGTATGAAGCTGAACAAGAAGGATGCAGCAATAACAACATCCCTTGACCCACTGGGGGGATGTGGGTCAGACTCACTTGACTCAGAGTCCTCCGACTCTGCAGACCTCGGTAAATCACACGCAGGTGATGTGCTGAGCAGATCTGAGCACCAAAGTCTCTAAAAGGAGAGCTTGGCACTTTGGAAGTTCTGTTCTGATTGATGAGTAACAAGATGACTGGAAAAAGTCTGTTCTCATAAGTAAAAAAATCAAAGTACCAATTTGGTTAGGCTTGCCTGGACAAATGCTTCAATAGAATGCTTCAGAGATGACTGTATTGTGTAAGTTTAACTTATTTCTTTGTAATTTACTTCTTAAACTAAGTCACTGTGGTATCAGAAACCTCTCACTGAATCCACAGTTTGCTTATTACTGTCAAATTCAGCTGGTATCTATGTTTCTCAGAAATCCAGAAGAATTTCTGTGGGAGAGGGAGTGCTTACTCTTGAATAAACCAGAATGAGAATTACCACGAAAGCTGAGATTTAAAGAGAAATGAGGACTCGGGCTTGGAGAAATTTAAAGAGAAATGAGAACTCAGAAGAATGTTCTGAGCTATTTTCTGTTTTCAAATGCTTTGAATAAGTATCTTATTACAGAGAGAAAGTTATTACTGTAAACTTCTTCCAATTCGTTATATAGAATAGATATGTTATCAAGGAGATAAACTGTATTTAATTTTATTTTATAGTTTTGGTTGTGTGTTGCCATCTTCAGGGGGTGGGGTGGCTGGGGATGCAGAGGATTGTTTCTTGAGCCCTTTAGTCTTTGAAAATGTCAGAACCTGTTGCAGTGCTGCAAAATATGTCCAACTTTTTCTCTCTGCGATCTAGAAATGATTGTGTTGTGAAATGCCCAAAGCCTAGGAGCCTCAGAATGATTGGAGGGAGTTTACAAAGTATGAAGAAGTACTGAAGTGTGTGTCTTAGAGGCTTTTATATTGAGTTATATTTGCAGCAACAACGTTCATAAATTCTGTCCTTCATTTTCAAATTATGTACCTAGTAAGTAGCTGGATTGCGCCCAAGCAAGTGAAACGTTGCTCACTTTCTCCTCTTCTGCTCAGGACTCTGCATCACAGAGCAGTGGTTAAAAAAACAGCTGCTGAATTTGGCACCTTGTGCCAGCAAGAAGCAGCTTCTCTGTATTGGAGTGTCTGGTGTGTTTGCACATGGCTGCCTTCTACTGGAAGGCATCGGAGCATCCCGGCTGGCTCAGGACTCCAGCCAAAAGCCAAGGGCTCTTTTTCAAGTGTTTAGGTGTCTGTGATTTAGTAATTAGAAGAACAGGGATCTATATCTGGGTTTGCTGCCAACACAAAGTTCAACAGTTCAAAGTTCACCAACAGATGAAATATCTTTTCATGTTAATAACAGTTTTGTGATAAATGCTAGCGTATTGAGTTTTTTACCTCAAAATGTCTTTTCTGACAACTCCAAAGTCTGAGAGGCTATAGGGTTTTATTATAAATATTAATTTGGTTATATGCCGGTGGGACTTAGCCCAGACCCAGCATATGTCATTCTTCATGGGTTTTACATTCAGCAAGACCATGTGCTGTCACAAGACATTTATACAGCACACGCTGTGTCCTGGTAACGGCCAACTCACTTGAACAATTGTAGGAGTTTTGCTTGACAAAAACTGCAGGACTGAGTCGACTTTGAATTGTCATTTCCCATGAATTACTCAAACACACCCGCCCCGCCTCCAAAATATACTTAAATGATTAAAATGACTGCCTAGACAGAGCAGTTAATAAAATGTTAATGAAACCAGATTAAATCAGACCCATTACAGTTTAAACATTAATATTCCCTTATTGAAACTGCGGTGCAAAGCTGTGGGTTCCAGGTGTCCTCCAGGGAGGGGATGTGGTAGAGCAGAAGCCTCCACACCGGTGGAAACCAACCTACGAGAGAACGTGTAAGATCTGGTGATGCTTATTATAATAATGTTATCGCTCCCCTCCTGCTTCCTCATACAAGTGTGCCTTGGGGAGGAGAGGATTGATGAGGGTTTTCTCCTGGTGAGGGTCATTGCCTCCTCCTCCTCTCCAGGGGGTGGGCACATGGGAAGAAATGCCGGTCATGCATCTATGGATTGTCTTTCTTTGGGAATTTCTGTGGGATGATCTTAGCACCCTTAGAGACTGCTATTACTGAATCACAGTCTTCTGAAATTTTTATCTCAAATCCTTAAAATGCACTGATCTCACGCTGGAATATCAGTTATTTATGTGCCAGTAACCTGTCCCCTTTTTGTCACCGCTTTTCCATACGGCACATATCCGTTTCATTCACCCTGACTACCCAGGACAAGCAATGTGTCCACTTTATCATTTTTATTGCTCTCTTCAGTAGTGTCTCTAGTTATCAATGTACCTTCTATAGAGGAGAGCTCTAAAATACATATACTATATCAACCTTGAGCTGAGTTTGTGTAACTGGGAATTAATCACCTCCATGGTCCAATCCACTCCCCTCAGGTGCCAATGCTCCCAGTTCCTACCAAGTCACTGTGAGGAAAAAGTTCTCAACTCACAAAATATAGTACCCTCTGTCTAGTAGTAAAATAACTTATGCTTTCTATATGGACGGATTGTGCTACTCGCTCATTTGCAATCTTTCTGTTAGTGTCCTCCTATTACAATACTCCTCCCTGATTTTTTACTCTGATTGACATTCTTTATTTTTATCTTTGTAGAATTTTGTTTCTGTTATTTTTTCCTGGTCCTGGAAAAAAAAACCTGCCTAAAAAAAGATTGCCCTTGATTTCTGCCCATCGTTTAAACTGTATTTCCTGTAAGCTTACTATCTATTCTCTGTTGTAAGCGTGGCGATTTCCAGAGCCTACCCAATTATTCTCTGTAGATAAACCCTAATTTGACTGGGACAATAGTGAACGAGATACGGCACCATGAATATGGTTATTGCTTTCATCAGCTGTGTTATCTAACAAAGCAGACAGAAACATGTCAGACAACTGTATGTACGAAGGACTCAGAAAGATAAGTAGAGTGTGATTCACCACCACCAGATGACAAAGGTTAGCAAGCAAAAAGCCTTTACCTCCTTCTGCCAGAGAGCAGCAGAGGAATAGTCCTTTGCCATGTGTGACCAGAGCAAAAGTTTGCGTGTTACTTACCTGCATTATGGGTATTCGTCGTTATAATGCTTTTCTGGGTGTTTGATCTAAGGCAGCCCAATATATAATATCACAGCAACATTCAGAGATGAACCTGGGAATCTTTGCAACTGCCTTTGCTTGGGAAGTGCTGGCAGAGCTGGGGCTCATGGAATCCATTGACTTATTAATAGGAAAGTTATGGCTTGATTTCTTTCGTTCTTTGTAACTTCTAGTTGGTAGAGGAAATAGTAATTTGGGTTCTAATCCAATCATGAAGATACTCCTTTTAGATTGGACCCTTATCGGGCTATTCCATTTAATGTCACTAAATAAGATGATTGGGAAACAATATGATGTGTCATAAATTGTCTCTGGTTGTTTGACAGCACATGTTCTATTTGTCTGTGCTTAAATACAGCTCTGAACCATGTCTGGGAGACGTGGGAATATTATAAGGGAATGATTCATAGCATCAGATATTACCCTCCTCTTGCAACGCATCTTCTCTGTTACACTCTTTTGGTTTGGTTTGTTGTTGGGTTTTTCTCCCCCCCATTTGTCGCATTAATGTGAGCTGTGAGCAGAGTTCCAGAGGCAACGCGTTGCGGACAGGAGTTGCTATAGAACATTAAGTCCATCCCATAATTAAATGCTCTATCTATTTCCTTGTAAACAATAAGACCATAAAGGAGGCAATAGAAAAAAATGATGCCCTGAGCATAATGGTTTATACAAACTAGGGCCAGCAGATCCCAGCACTTCAGCAGGTGGGAAGCGCCGGGTCCTTTGGCTTTGTCCTGAGCCCCGAGAGGTCAGTGGCACCCACAGGCTTTCGGGCACCACAGGGGCCTCTTCACGGGTCTCGAGCGTTGGGTGGCAAGGCTTCCCCAGCTCAGGAAAGAAAGAATACATTTCTCTGGATGGAAAAGTACTTTAAAACGGGAGTTTTGTAATCAATTTAAAAGCTAGAGCTGAATTACTATTAGATTTTCCTTATGTTTAATTAAGTCTAATTAAACAATGCAGACATCTTCCTGTCACCTGTGGTGTGATTATGTTAAATATTTAATGCTTGTGAAGGATTAGACCGCACATCTAATCTATATCTAGCAATCTGTTCTCTCTCTGGAGTATTTTTTATTTAGTTCTGCTTTTGTATAATGAGTTGCATTTCAAAGGAAATTGTTAAATACTTTGGTGGGAAGGGGAACATGTCAGGCTGTGCTGTTCGGAGAGGAGAATGCTGCTAACGAGGCGAGCTCTGCCCAGACGGGGCAGCAGGGATCTCCCATCCTCTGCCCTTCTGCGAGGAGGAGGAGGAGACAAACCCCGAGCTCTGGTTGCTTTAGGAGGGTGGGTATCGCCCTCTCCCACCGCACGGCCAAACCATTAAGGGCTTTGAAAATCAGAGCACAGGGTTCACGTTGGAAACATCCCTTGCAGCGTGCACACATTTCAAGGTTGCGCGTTTCTTAGACTTGTTTTCCCAAGGGGCTGTCAGCTGTGTAATAGGAAAATGTATTTGTACATCTCTCCCCTTCCGAGCCCCCCTCCTCCTTCCCAGTCTTTGCACTGCCTCTAAACACAGGAATGCATTTGTGTGTATCTGGTCACCTCTTGGGATGAACCCCTCTAAAGGAGAGGCCGAGGATGTGTTTCTGAGAGCAATTGCTTTAAAAGATGGACTTTTGCATCTGGTCCTAATAATCACCTTCTGTAACAAAGCCACTCGGAAAAAACTACTCAGCTCTTCGTCAAAAATGGGTTAAATATATTCTTACTCATGCTATAAAAAGCACATAAAAATACTTCTCTGGCAGTGTATTTGCATTAGCCATTATTTGCATCTAAGGACAAAAGACAAATTCACATAATTATTTTTCAATCGGTTGGGTCTGTGTCTGTGTAATCATTTCTTTCACAGAGTATGAAGCCCTTTTTCAATAGACCATAAGAGTAATAGCTATTTCTTATTTACAACTTGAGGAGAAGATCCAGCAACCAGATTTTATTATGCAGAGCGAACTTTTCAAAATTAAATTAGCAGAGCTGACGTGGTGGCCCGTAGTAAACTAATTAGTTGTTAGACTGTTGGCAGCAATAGCATCAACTCTTTCAGGCTTCCTAACAAACATCCTTAAAAATGACAAGCAAAGGTTGTTTATTGCATTTTTGGTTAAGCATCAAAGTACGTGTCCTCTTTAGTCAAAACGAGAAGGTAACACCGTAAGAAGCGGCGCAGGGACAGAGGATGTAGCCCCCAAAGCCATGCTGATCAAAAGCAAAGCCCATCAGATGGTGAGAGGTTTTCGTTGCTCCAGTTTTAGTAGCTTGAACATCGGTGGCTTTATGATCCCCCAATGACACCCCCTCCCCCCCCTGACCTGCGGGAACAGGCCAGGGCTGAAGGGGGCTGTGTGGGACCGATCTCGGGGGGGACACAACGCTCCAAGGAGCACCCAACCCACTGGTGTGCTTGCTGGGGGGCCTGTGGCTCCACTCGTGTCTTCCCGGCACCTGGTGGGAGGAGAGATCATCCATATGCAACAGCCTAACGGGCCTTTCACAAGTAACTTTGCACTCATGTAAAATTAATAGGGTATTCATTATGAAATCCATGCAGCGTCTTATTAAAAGTGCTCTGTCATTGAAAGCAGAAGGTGGAGGCTTTTTAAACTGGGGTTTTGTTGCCCTCTAGTGAATGAGGTCAGCATTATGCATGGGAAATTATTTTGATCGCTGCATAATTAATGTGTTCTGAATTGGTACAAAAGTGCAGCCAAATTGCATCCTGTTCCCACTTGAATTAGTTAACCGAGAGATACTGTTCCTTACAATGTTGTGGTGCTTCCTTCCCTCAGCTTTTTTTTTTGCTTTTTTTTTTTTTTTTTTTGCAATGAGAATGCATGATTGTGTGGGTATCGTGATAAGGCAAGGTAGCCAGAGAGCCAGAGACAAGGAATAAATCAACTAAATGGATCTGCAGCACAGTAGCTTTAATGCATTGGTATATACTTAATATGTCTCCTGAAAAGAATTTCTAATTATACTGTCATGGCACAAAATGCATTTTCAATAGTGATAAATTATGCCATCATTTACTTTCTGAGAACATGCTGAGATTTATGGAAGATTACTGCAAAATTATCATGCAGGGATAAAAAAAGCCAAATACGGTTATCATTGGCATCAGGAAAGAAAGAAAGGGGGGAAAAAATCTTTCAGCAGTGAAAAGCCTAGCAGAGTTGATAAAATGTTATGCAGCATGAAAATATGATGCTGTGGAATAAAATTCAGCTTTAGCTTGTGCTCTCTCTCTGACTCTGTCACCTGCTTGGAGGAGGAGGTTGTCTCAATCCTGTCCGGAGTCGGAAGCCAAAGGGTCTAATTCTTCAGTGACTAGAACTTGACGTTTTTGCTTATCCAGTATAAAACCAGTGGGAAGTAACATCAAGCCTCAGAGCAGCACATGAGAAAACCTGAACTTATTTTAGTGGCCTTCACTCAGAACAGCCACCAACTCCACATGAGCCAATCGAGCGCGTGTGTAGAGGCTGCTGTTATGGAACATACATTTGTTACATGAGACTTGAAATCCGTGTTCTAAACATTTTCTAGGGTTTTTTATCTTTATTCCTCTCTTATTTTTTAAAGAAATCTACAGAATTGAAGTCGTTTTGTCCAACCCTCACACCATTGCCCCAGCCTGCAGACACATCCCAGCCTGGTCCCCGCAGGCTCAGCCGTGGGCATCACCTGCTCCATCCGCAGCCTCGGCTGCTCCAGCAGCTCCCGCGCTTTCCCGAAGGGGAGCGACTCTTCCATGCTCTCTGCAGTCCCTTGGGATTGTTTTCTGCAACACACCCAGCCCAAAAATAAGGAAGTTCTTTTCTTCCCTCCACGCATCCTTCTACCAGTTCCTTTCTGAGCTGATGCTTCCCCCACTCGGAGGTATCTATTAGGGACTTGGATCAGAACCTTTATTTTTTTTCTTCCGTTTGTTCTAATGGGATTGGGAACAAGATTTATATTTTCCTGGTAAAGGCACGGCAGTCTTGTATAGGATTAGAGAACACAGAGATGAAAGAACAGCTATTAAGGATGAAGGTAGCCCCCAATGGTGTGGGGCTGGGTAACCCGTGAGGTCAATTAGGGGTTCGGATAAGGCTCAGAGAATGACAACCAAGCCCTTTATTGACCACTCTGGGAGAAAAACGTAACTTGGAAGCAAGGAGATAAATAAAATTTTATGGTGTTTGCTGCACTCCATGAAAAACAGAGGATGGGTAAAGATCAATATTCTCCAAATAGAAAGGACAAAGTTAAGGGGAAAAGTATTGCTTTCCAAGGCACCGTGGTGTATACAAAACAGGGGCACAAATTCTGAATTTTCCACACAGCCCAAGCTTTGCTGCCAGCCTGGGGGAAGCCCTGTGGGCTCCCGGGTTCACTCCAGCTCCCTGTGCAAAGCGATGGTGATCTCACCTGTAGACTTGTGCAAAAAGTGCAATCTGATTTTTTTGAGAGTGTGTGAAGAGTTCCTAGTTTTAATGCAGGCTGTTGGGGTTTTTTAATTACTGACTACTAAGACTACTCTTAACAGACTGGATGGGGTAGCTGGGAGAACTGAGATATTTGATCAAAATTCTTATTTGGAATAAGTCAAATATGCTCAGCCCCAGCAGTCTCACTGAGTTTAAAAGGCCTTCCCAATAAAACAAGATGTCACTGAGCATAATGATAATAGATGGCATAAGTAAGTAATCCATTCACACACACAAAAAAAGAAGACTTAAATAAAACAAAACACAAATATAACTCCGAAGTGTATGAGCTGCTTGTTAAACATCCCAAAGGTAATGCAAGGAGCGGGGCAGCCTGTCTTTCAGAAAAGAGCTGCCTTCATTGTCTGCTGCCGTATGAGAGATTTCCAGCTAATCCTCTGTGGTCCCATTCTAATTTTCCACCTATTGGCTGTTTTTATTCGCTCAGCTATTCAGTGTAACAGCATTTTCAGTACTGTCACACGGTGGATGCAGTTAGGGTTATGTATGGTAGAGAGTTCACAGCCAATAATGTCACTACCCCTGTTTGTTCTGCAGCGTATGTGATCCAAAACCAGAAATGTGAAATAAAAATGTATATATTATTGACTGAGATGTTAGAACGCGAGAGCAGCCTCTGATCTTCGCTGTGCTAATGTAGGTGTGAGGGGACAGTATTGACTTTGGTGCGGTTCGATGGCGTTTTGTTCAGCGTAACCGTTCAGTTCGGGCGCGTTCCATCGGCTTTGCCTGATCTATGCAGCTCATGCTCATAACCTGTGGCACCTCGCTCTAAATTGCTTTTCAACGTTTTAGCTCTATTTTAGCCACTACAAGACTTTTTCTTATGAACAAAGGTGATTGGCAGTTGTTTTCATTAGCCCGAGTTAGTAAACAGAAAATCCATCTCTTGTTCTGAGCAAACTCTTAATTTTTTAGGGAGTTTTTGCCTCTAGTCATTAGCAAGTGCTCCTGGCCAGCTTTGGTATATTTTATAAAGACATTTACATTCATCTTCCTCATGGTTTACACTTGTTCTCTAACATTTTTTATCACGTGGTGAATTTTTAAAAATATTGCTGGCTTCTTGTCTGAATCTACATACTCCCCGGAAAATTCTAACCAGAGGGGATGCCATTGAAAGTATTGGTTTCTGTCTATGAAATTTAACATTGTGCTTACATTAAAAAATATTATTGCAAATATTACAATGAAGGTTAAAAGTGTTTTCTAAATACAAGCCCCTGAAGTAGTTGCCATGTTGTTGTTAATAAAATGGAAAGCAAAATGCTTTCCTTTCTCTATTTGTTTATTAAATGCAGAGGTGATAATTGCTTTGGTTTGTTCACAGCTGGCACTAGATGATAAGTTTTATTTTCATTAGCCATGGAGGCTGCTGCCATATTCTCCAGTTTTTTCAGATACAGTCACAGCTGATTTTGTATTTTTAAAATGAAGGGTACGTTTGGTCCAAGGAAACGTATTGAGTATTTTTGTAATTGAAACCCATTAATGAAAATTTCTTTTGATGGAAGGCGGTATTTCAAGGGTTGAGTATTTTCCCCCTCTATTCATTAATGAAAGCACAAGTGGACCCAATTTCAGAGTCCCATACCCTTGGACCAGGAGAAGTGATCTGATCTGCCGGCTCCCCAGTGCCGAAACCTGTGTGTCATGAGGTCAGAGCCCATCTAGGACTGTAAAATTAGGTGAATTCTTTACACTCTGGGGTTTTTTAACATTTCTGGACAAACTTAGCTTTAAAAGATAAAGTGATCCTGAATGCTTCCACACTCACTAGTCTTCCCTTTCAGCTCATTTAAAAATGAATTCTCATTTTCTTTATATTTATTGAAATGTATTTATTAAATTGAATACAATTTATGCAGAACAAATATTTGCTCTAGCACAAAATGACATACTGAGCTCAAAGTCTGCAAAATAAAAAAGGAAAACAGTTTTGCTAATAAGATCTGGCTTCACTTGCAACACATCTGCAACATGAATCACTAGAAAAAGTGCTTGTTTCTGTTACTGGAGGGACTTAAACCAGGACATCACCAACCAAAGAGAGATAATTTATGTGTGTGCATTTGCTCGCCAATGGCTTTCAATACAATGAGTAATTAAGGAAGTCATATCTCACCGGGGTGTTTCCAACACCCACGTAGCACTTATTTCCAACCCTACCTCAAACATGTCACCTCATCCCTAGTGAGCTTTGGCTCCAGGATTGCTGAGGAGCTCTCGAGGGCCAGGCCGGCCTCCCGATTATGGTCCATCTGTGGCGGGTGGGAGTAACGGAGTCAGAACCTGGAGCTGCTTAATCCACGCAGACATCGTCTGACTAAAGCTGTGAGTTCTCGCCCTGCGCCCATGTAGCCTGTTGAAATGTTGTCATTGGGAAACTGGAGTAAGCAGATCTGTTTCTGATGTCCCAGAGTGAAGTTCAGTTTTGAATTGTTGCATGTAGAAATTGTAAAAGTTGGTGCAAAATGGTTTGAAGCAGGTGGACATCCATAGGGTCAAAGAGCAAAAGCGCAGCATTTGATTTCATTTATAGTGATGGATTTGAGAGGGGGAACAGATTTTGTGCGTTCTTAGGTTAGTGGGGTGGCTCTGATTTCAGCCAGTGCAACTTGGCGGCAAAATTTTGCATAATGATGAATTATTTTGAATGAAAGCAGACAATATTCAGATTTTCACACACACAAACCCCTGAGAATGCTTTCTCTGGGGAAAATTGCAGTTGATAAAAAAAAGGAATAAAATTTGAGGACTTCATTTTTCTAATACCTGCAAATTGAGAGTAAAAATAATTATCTTTGCTGCTCTAATATTCACACATTTTCTCAGTCAAGAAGGCTCTGATCTCCAGTGAGATTCTTTAGAAACTGTACGAGTACAAATAAAGAAAATGGATGTTTGTTGTCATCTCTTAAAATCTGCAGTGCTTGCTTCATTAAACCCCATGCAAAATCTGATCTGTTGGTTTATGTATAGGTCCTTTCCTCCCTGCAATATTTTCCAGTCTTCTTTCCTATTTGTTCTTCCTTCTTATTAGTGATTCTGAGGGTATTTGGTACCTTGTGCACATTTTTTCTTATTAAAAATATAGAAGTAAATATTGCTCTTAGCTCTTTTGGAGTAAATCCAGAATTAATTTAATGCTGTCATGGAGCTTCCTTCATTTTTGTAGTGCTATATATCAGTGCTCTGAGCCAGAGTCCCTGCATAACATAAAATTTAAATTCTAGACAACAAAAATATTTCAGTGAAATGTTTTTCCATTTTTTCTCATTAATCAAAATAACACGTTTCACAGAAACACAGCTCTGATCATTCTCTTTGTGAAAAACTGGAAATGGATTATCTTGTCATAAAATGTAAATCTCTGGAACCTGAATGACACATTTCAACTACCCACAAATCAGATTCTCTTTCCCAATAAACTTCTTTTCTGGTTTTGTTTTGTTTCATTATAAAAACCTAAAGCCTGTCAGAGTCTCAGAATGACACATACAACAGAAAATCAGATTGCTGCCCACCTCTATTAGTTTCTATAATAGTCTTCAACTACAAGTAGGAAAAATGAAGCATTAGGAACAAAACTGTTTCAATGACAAGATGCATCTGAACTTCTTATTTTCTGACAAATAAGAAGAATATCTCTACTTTTGCCTTTGCTGCTTTCCAGTTTTCTGACAGTTATTTCTCTGCCTTCTTCAGCACCAACAGAAATGAAAATATAAAGCTTGATTTAAAACCGGCAGACGCTTTTCTGTGCTGTGTGACTGCGCACACCCAGCCCGGGAACATTCCTCCTGTGGTACCAATTAAAAACACCCATTTATCAAGGCTTTTTAGCTGACCGTGCCTAGCTAGGTGTTTATAACAAGGTGGTGTGCATTTTTGGGAGCAGTCTTTCCTCCCTGGGAGCAGCGGTGGGTCGCTGTGTGTCTTGCTTGACAGCTAAGGGTGGCGTTTGCTCCAACAGCATCCTCAGACCCAACACACTTTGACAGAACAGGCTTCATAAATAATGTGCATCGGTTTCTACTCTGTCAGTGTAAATGTATATCCTCCAGTACTGGTTTCCACTTGTTTCATCTGGAACGTCTCAGACTAATGAATAAATCATACTCCTGTATACATGTATGTATGCATATGTATGTGTGTATATTTATGCGTAATTCATGCCATAAATATCTGGTTTGGTCTGGCCCAGAGACCGTGTGTAAGAGTGGAGGCGTGCGGTACGGACACCAGTCTCTGCTTGACCTAAATGATTAATTGAGGTTCAGATGCTGCAGATTATTTCATTTAGCAAGAAAAATAGATGAATGCAGATTATGTCAATGCAGTCCTTTTTTCTTTTTTCTTTTTTTTCCCCCACAAAGAACTTGCAGCGTTCCCGAGCACCACTGGAAGGTTCTTTTGCTTATCACTCCTGGCTGTTTCCAGTCATTAATTGGCCCCAAATTGCTCATTAAGTTTTTCTTAGCCTGCCAGTTCTTCTAAGCTGTATGTGGTGCTTCCTTCTGCCTTCTCTCTTTGGTTCTCTTGTCACATAAATCTTCATAAACAAGAGTCATTGCCTTCCCTTCCATGTGTCTTTCTCTCAAAGAGCGGCATCAGCCGGGGCTTGGGTTTGTTTCGAGTTTCTGGCTCCGTACAGGGGCATCAACTGGCGACAGGTTCCCTTTTATTTATAAAATGCATTAGAAGAACACGAACAAAACACGAGACGCATTTTGCTTGGAGCTCCATTTCTTGGGCAGACTTTACACCATTTTACTTCACTGATATTTAACCAGTTTGTGATTTAGTACACAAAGCTGGTGACTTCAGCCTCTAATTTAGCCTCTCGTTACTGCATCCTCGTAGGGCCTTCAGCTTTCCCCTCTCCCTTCCCTCTTTCTTCTCTCCCCAGGATAAGAGACAGTCTTTGTTTTATAAATCACCGTGCAAATCCCCATTGTTAATTTGCAAACTATAATTTACACAGTGCTGCAACACTTCACTACTGAAGCACCTGGGGGGAAAAAAAAAAGCTGCATAGAAAATGTGCAATATTGGCTGGAAATCAGCCCACAGGATTATGGGGTGCAGAGTCCAGTTTTCTCTGTTACTTACAGAAAAGGAAGATAATTTAGATCTCACTGATGTATAACTAGTACCCAGGCAGTAATATCTTCATCGGACAAGAAGGGAGGAATGGAAAAGGGTCCTCAAGAGAAAGGTCCCTGACTAGAGCTGTTGGCACCAGCGCTGGATGCTGTTGGGTTTCAGGAGATACGATACAGGGACAGAGGCACGTGTCCCACAGCACAGTGAACGGCGGCGTGATGGGGCTCCCAGTGCACTAATTACTCTGTTTAACACAAAGACATTTGTGAAATAGTATTTGGAAAGAAAAGCCAAGCTGTGTAATGTATAAGCTGTGGGATTCCTGCTGATGCTGAGTCCCAGACCAAGTGCCCTCCACGCAAGAAGAAATGACAAATGGCTTTTCTCCTTTGTTCTTTTTTCCTTACATGTGACGTGCAGGATGTGCTCTGTGGAACATTTGCACTCTACCTTGTTCTCCCCAAAATGCGGACCAGTTGGTGACACTCAAAGTGCCAGGTCTCACAGGGCTTTGGTGTGTTGTGCTGCTGGTGGGGGAGCACCAGAGCAGGCGCTGCCGAGCCGCCCGGTGGCTCTGGTTGCCCTTTGGGCGGGTGGTGGAGACACGGGGAGCTTGGAAGGAACACGTGCATTTCCCAGTCAGCTCTGGGCAAACTGGTCTGGTAGGGAAAAGGCAAAACTCATTTCTAATTGAATGTAGCACCAGAGGGGGAGAAACAAGAGGAAGAGGCCAGTACTTATGAGACGCTAAGTCCTTCCTCTGACTTCTTCTGCACAAACTGCCCCGGTTTTGAGTGTGAGAGAACCCTCTTGTGCTGGCTCTGTGTCCCCTGCGCAGCGTGAGCCACGCTGCGTCAGCCCGTGGCCGAGGATGGAGGGGTGAGGGGGGGAGCACCCAGTGCACAGTGAGTCCCCCCAAGTCCCCCCAGGCTGTGTGAGCAGAGATAAACTGCATTTAACCTGGATAAACTGCCCAGAACTCACCGGCAGCGTTTCAGAGATGGGACTGGGTTTGGGCTTGTTGCTTTTGCTGTTTTCTTGGGTTTTGCTTTTGAGAGAGGAAAAGTAGGTTGAAGTTACGGTCAGAAACTCTGCAAGTTTGGAATTGTTTGACAAATCCAATATATTGCTTCAAAAGTTTGTGAAGCATCAAACTAGAAGAGGTTGGAACGTCTACAGTAACAAGTAAGCAGGAAATCATGACAGAGCGAGTGAGGAGGGTGTTAAATAAAGTCACAACAAAACCTCTCACAGGTTTTCGGATGAGCTTTGGAAGAACACCTGACAAGTCCCATTAATAGCAGCAGTTATTGTTTGATTACATTAGTGCTCTGAAGGCAGAGGGACTGTTATTTTGCCTTGCTGTCTTTGTAGGAAACGGTGGTTTGGTCCCTGTATCCCAGTTTGTGGAAGATGCTGAGCAATTTTATTTTCATATTAATTTGCGATGTCCCTTTTCTATGGGGAGATGGTTTTATTTTGACAAAGTGCAGCAGCTCTCAAGAACTCCTAATATTGAATGTATAGAGGAGGTCATGAATTCCCACCCGTGCTGGGGCCGGTATTACAGTGTTGCCCGAGATGGATGGACCTGCCTTCTGCCGCACCGCTACGGAAGACAGTAAATCATAAGGTGATACTCCTCACCTTGCTGAAGTTGTAAAATGGACATAACACTTCTTTATATTGAAAGATCCAATTAGGGATGGGGAAGGTTAGGTCATACAGAGTTGGGCTTCCCAAAAGCTGGAATTACCTCTCTTGGGCAACTGAGACGCCTTTTGGGGAACACTTCAGGGGTTTTCTCCTTTCCTGTGCTTCTTTCCTTTACCCCATCGTGCTGTGGGATTTGACAGGCAAACCTTAGGCAGCAGCTGCTTTTCCGGAGGTTCCCAGCACGTTTTGGTCAGCGTGGAGGGGAACATCCCCAGCACAGCACGGCTTGGCCTCTTCTCCTCCCGGCCCGGGAAAGAGCAGCCTTTGCCAACACTTGCTTCTAAATGAAGCGGCTCCTCTCCTGGGAGCTCAGCGCTCCCCAAAATCCCGAGAACTGGCAAATAGCAAAGCTGTATTTGTTATATTTGGCAAAACTGGAGTGGGCTTAAGTGTAAAGGCCAATTAAGTGAGGAGAGGAGAGAGGAGGGAAATGGTAGGGACAAGCAGGTTTGCAGGAGCTGGAGAAACTGTCGCGCTTGGGAAGGCAGTGATGGACGGGGGTTTATTCGGAGGTGCGTTGTTGGATGGGGTTGACTGTCTCTCCAGCCAAGTCTTTAATTTTTACTTTTATGGCCTAAATTGTGTTTGACCAGTAAACAGATCAGGGACATTAAACAGATTTTTAAAGAAACACAACAATTTTCTGTCCTTCCATTCTTTCTTTTTTTTACCGATTTCTTCCATCATTTGGGATTATTTCTGCCCTTTTCAACTTCTCCTCCTCTCCTCTCTACCTGTTTATATTTTTTCCCCATATCTTTTGAATATTTAATATTAGAAAAGCAGTTAGAAGATTTAGGAGACCTTGGTCCTACTAGGTTGCCCTTTCTATGAATACTGGTATCAGAGGCATCCCCACCTTTCTTTCACTCCCTGTAAAGGGGGATTTGGGTACTTGGCCCGTGACTAAACTCACTGGACTCACCAGCTGGGAAGAGTGTTGCTGGTTTTGTTTCATTGACCCTCCACTTGATGGATCTGCCCTCATGTTGGAGGCAGGTGAGGAAGCATTTTGGTATTGCTTGCTCTGGAGATACCAGACATTTAACGCTAGCTATAGATGCTTATGTGGCTTTTGCTGAGGCTATTTCAGATTAGTCAAATCGACTTAGCATATGGGGACTAATCACTGGTTAGAAAACATTCATGTAATCTAACCAACACTTCAGTTCATTTGGGGAAAATATCCTGAAGCTTGTTCTACTTCAGTAAGATTGCATTAATTTCTTTTGATTTATTTCATAAAGTTGGATTATTTTTTTTGTTCCATTTTTGGTTTAGTTTGCAGGGTGTTCACCTTACATTTAAAATTTGGAGACTCTGCAGTCCCCCTCACACCTTTCTCAACAATCTGCCTTTTACAATATTCAAAATACTGTAGTGACCTAAACATGAAATGGCTTCAAAGGCTTGGGGAGCACAGATTCAAGCTCTGATTTTTATAGTTACCATCTTTATTTGCTGAAACAAATGGGAGCGAAGGAAAGCGAGTGCCAGAGGCAATCTGCATCTACAGTCACAATGAGCATCTTCACAGAGAGTTTATAAGCAAATTCTTCAAAACTGTTTCTACGTAGTTTGAGGGGTTTTATCCTGCATTTGGGCCCATGCTTCATAGTATATGAATAGAATAACAGACTCTCTGATAATATGAGATCTATATATATATCTTTAATAAATTATTTAAATTCATTTAGTTGTGGGCATAGAATAAAACAGAGATGCAGCGAATACTAAGCAGAGGGAAGAGGGATTGGTCTCTGGGAGTCAGGGTTTCGTTTTTGTGTTTGGTGCAAGTTCAGCAGCAAAATGTGCAGTAGTTACAGCATTGGTTGATTGGATAGTTAATGACTTTGACGCAAAGAAATTAACAAAAGAAAACAGATGGCATTTCTAATAGTAGTTAAAGGGAGTAATTGTTCTATCTAGCAATCGATTTAATAATATGTCAGGCGATAACAACACCAAAAAGAAGGTAAATGCCACACAAGTAACTGAAACAATGATAGCTTTTAAAGTTGTAATATTTGATTGGGAAAGAAATGAGCCTGGCATTATATAGGGACTTTTCTATGCAGAGAAATTAATCAATGGTTATTGAAATTAACCAATAAATACATTGGTGTAATTTTTTTATACCTTTCAAAGCAACATTAGCCAAACACAGAACGAGATGCTCCGCGTGGGGAGTTGCACAGCCCTGACTCCAGCAGGGGGGTGACACTGGTGAGGCTACAGGGGGTCATCTGCCCCAGCAGAGAAGCCCTAAGCCCTGAACTGCTGCCACCTCCCGTCCTGCTGCCCGTGACACTCTCAGCCCAGCACGGGGGGCTGCGGTGACGCCGGTGACACGCAGGGGTGCGAAGCCAAGTGAGGAACCTCGTTGGCGTTGGGACTGTAACACGTCACACAGGAACGTGGCAGCTCCACGTGGAAAATATCATTTAAATACATTCTGTTCTATCACACACAAAACAGCCCGCCCGTTGCCATATTTCAATGTGGCATCTTTTCCAATTGTGATCATATAATTTTTAACATCCCTTAATCTGCTTGTTAGGAAGAAAAAAGAGAGTCTGTTGTTCTCTACACCTAAATTAAGTTGATAAATGGTGGCATTTGAATAAAAAGTTAACTCAGAGCTTTGTGTTTGCAGAGAGTCAGTCATTTTCATGACTCGAGTTTTGATAAGCCAGATTTGAAACCCAGTTGACTGGGAAGGAATGAGGTAACGGGAAAGATCTAGCACTTTTTTCCCAGGTGCCTCACACACTTGGCTATGGAGCTCTGAAAATACCTTCTGATGAAGAGAGTAACACTCTAAATAGGAAAATTCAGATCTAGCAGGTGAAAAAGACTAAATTAACAGATCTGAAAATGACTTGCTCTCTGGAAAGTTCTGCATCTGCAGATATTACAGCCTCAACTTAAAGGAGTCTTAGACAGTATGGCCGGTAGAATAGTTTATGGTTTTAACATGTTTATGTACTATGTGGCCTTTTTTAAAATCACTCTAAATGTATAAAGATTATAGGTGTTCATGTACGCTATACTTTACAAGAAGAAAATCAATTTTTCATTCCTCTGCGGCAGCTTGCAATACAACTGGAATATTACCTGAACCAAGTAAACAGAATTATCTTCTAACCTGAATAAGAAAAATGTAGCAGAAAGTCTTTATCTCTCTATTTTCAACTTTTATTATCGAAGTTTGACTGTGATTTAAAAGAAAGAAGGGAGGGGAAGATGAGCCAAATGCAGAATTGTTATGAAGGAAGCTAAGACAAGCCCCGTGAAAGTTCAGGATGGAAATAATTTTCAGTTCAAATTACTTTTGCAGGACTGGAATGTAGCAGTCAGGAAACTTCGGTGAAAAGTCCATTCTTTTTTCTCCTACCCTTTTTTTCCGACGTTGCTTTGAGTTTGTATGAATTGCCCATGGCCCAGGCTGCAAAATACCTGTCTTAAGTGTTCATCCCTAGGTATTTGTTCCTGGAGTGTCTGAGCACTTCACACACACTAATAATTTTTCTTTTATAACCACCTGTAAACATTATGTTCTTATATCATCCTTGTATTACAGACACAAGTTCCTCGAGGTCACGTTAAGAGAACTGGCCATCAGATTTTGGTCACAGGCCATTCTCTTCCCCGCAATAGGAATCTATTTGTAGTGAGCCCCTGCAGAACTCAGGAAAGGGTGCCAGGATTGGAGGGTCATTCCCTGGATGGCAGCAGTGACCTCCCGGCCAACGGGTGAGTTGGAGCCGGGGCAAAGGAGCCCTTGGCTCCAGAGAGCAAAGGGGTTTAAGGGTTTGAGCTCTGGAGCTCCTGGCAGTGGGCAAAGGGAGGCTGGGTTTAAAGACACTGTCTTGCTCCGAGTGTTAGGGATTCGGATCAGAACCCAAAAATAAGCTTTTGAAAGATGGAAATGAAAAGTGAAAAATCCCTGCAGCTTTTCCGGCGATTGCTGCTTTCTCTCAAACAGCACAAGTATATTTGTCTCATTAAATCTGGCCTTCAACATTCAGCAGTAAATATTGCTGCCTGATTCCTACTCCCAAATGCTTCCTAAAGGAGTGGCATCTCCTTCAACACTTGGTGCGTTGTTTGCAAGCGTTGGCCGTGTCTCAATGGCACGTGGAAAGAGAAGGACAACCCCGCTTGTGAAATGTCAATATATATTGGTGTTTAAAATGAAGTCTTTGGATTCTTTTTTACTTTATATATACTGTAGTTATATAGAATTAATGGAACTGCAGCAGTGTGTGTCAGTGGAGTGTTTTACTCAGGAGATTTTCTGTATTACGGCCATATCTCACATTTTTGAGGAATATTCATCCCCTGCAGTAACACAACTGGCCAATTATCCAGTGTCACATATGGAAACAACAAATGAACATTCATTCCTGCTGGGATCAGATGACTTTCACAGTTACGGTTTTTCTCCCTGTAAGTGGAAATTACTTTAGTGTCTTTAAAATTTACATTATATAGTCTTCCATTCTTTGCTTTCCATTAGAAAATTCAATTACAGAATTTGACTTTGTGAGCTTTTTCTACTTTAGTGAAGTCCACAAACTGATATATTCCTAAAAAAAAAAAAACACCCTTTAAAAAAAGGTGTGGTAGAAAAAAGTGGGTTTAATTTTTCAATATATACTGGGAAAAAAAGAGGTGTCACGCTGAGTCCATCCGTACAGTGTAATAGCAGTTCTGTTGCTTTCTGTGTGGAGCGACACGTGAGATTTTAGGAACAGGGAGGGTGGTTGTCCCACAGTGTTCAGCAGCTATCCTGGAAACTGCTCCATGCTCTGAAACTTAGGGACTTTAGAAGTAACTAATGTCTGGTTTATGTATCCAAAAGTGCATCTCTTAATGCTTTGCAATTTTTTGTCTTTTAAACTTCCAGATTTGTCTTAAATTAAAGAATTTTACAACAGTATTGTTTTCTTTTCCTAAATTTCTTGATGATGTTTTTACCTCCTGGAGTTCCTATTGTTTCATCTTTTGTCTTGGAAACAGTTCTGGATTGATGGGATGATGATAATAACTATGAAAAAAAATCGTTCTATTGAACCTCAGGTTATTTCTCCCTTGAAATATTCTGGATAATTTTCTTTATTCTAAACTCTCTAATATGTTTCTTGAGTCAGCAGAAGTTTATTGTGTGAACTTATTAGCTGCCAGTGATCTTTCCTGGAAAATGGATAGCATCTGTTTTTTTGGTAAGACTGATCTTGTCTTGTTTTTTAAAGACACCATCTGCTTTCCAGGGCTCCAAGGGGGACTGTGGTGTCCAGCGGGATTTTTATCATATGTTTGCCTCCTTTTCTGAACATCTGAATATTTTAGAGAGCAGCTAAAGGCATAATTCTTCCTCCTAAACAGTATACTTTTTTATATATTAAAATCACATGGAAATATTTTCAGAAAATTGAGGTTAAAGGTGTAAAATGCTGCTTATAAATGTTATTATAAATGTTATACTTCCATATATAATAATGGATATTTAGTGTATACTCATCAGAAGCGATTTCTGGTACAGAGTCATTGCAAATATATTAAATTAGGCAAACAACAGACCCGTTTTCTGAAATGGGAGCTTTGGATTTGGTCTGCTAAAAATTGCTCACCAAAATGCTCTCAGAAATGCTTTTTAGTGTCACCAATCACATCTACATTTTAAAAAGAACAAACAAAATCTAGCTTTATTCAACTGTGAATTCTATTGACCTGATTGAGCAACTTCTGTTCCTGTGAAAATTCGTTACTTGCATGCTAATTACAATGAAACCCTTTCGTCAGGATCACGATGGGGTATGGGTGAGGATTCTACTGACATTTATTTCCTTTAAATCCAACTAACGCCCCAATCCCTTTCAGCCACCAGCAGTAAAGCACATGCTCAAGTTTAAGCATGTGCTTTAGAATTTTGTTGAATTGGAATTTTGGCAACTGGTGGGAATACTAATGTGAGCGAAATCATGTAGGTGCTTAAGGCTAGAAAGACCTGAACCACAGAAATAATAGAGAAGCAAAATATAATTATTTCCCTCATCTGAGCTCACATTCTGTGGTTCAGAACCGAAACATGAGGACTGTTTCACTGGGCACTACTAAAAAAAGCAATTTATATGCACGTTGTGTAAAGTCCTTTACCAGGATTACTGCTTTGATGCAGTATTGTGCCGTGGAGGATCTGAGGCAGTGCCTGAAGTGTCCGAGTGGATTCTTAGTGTGGCTGTTCCCTTAATTAATCCCATACATTTTCTCGATCATTCTCATGTAATTTTTCTTTGTTTCCCTCTGTGTTCAACATGTGCCAGGTGTCATTTCCAAGCTGATTTTGTGTGTGTGTGTGTTTGAAAGATGCCCAACCTGAGGGACAGCCAAGCAAACGCTTTAGTGGATGCAGCTCTCCTGCCGAGCAGCAGCGTCTGGTGCTGGGTGGCGTCGGGACGTGTTCCCCACGGATCATCACGGGAAAGGCCACCCCAGCCCCATCTGTTCCTGTTGAGGTTTTACAAAAATAGGGCAGTCACGTACCTGCCTTGTTTTATGTCACTCACCTACACCACGTCCCATGCAGTGTCTTCCTTCACCTACAGTAAATTCAGGGTTTGACCTTCTCCACGCCACGCGTGGGGCTCGTGTCTCCGTAGCTGCCTCCACCTGGCTCTTGGACGCACACACTTGTGCAGAAGGTGTGGAACACACATGCCTTCATACCATGTTAAAAAGAAAAGACAGTATTTTGCTGCATGTTAAAATTACTTTGTCCCTGAATAACAACTGTTCCAGAGAAACAAGATATTATATAATAATTATTTCTTCCTTGTTGCACAGAATGGAATTGTATCAGAACACATCGATGCAAACACGACCATAATACATTGAATTTTAAGCTCTATTTCAGCCACTGTGAATAAAGGAGATTATTCCTATTAAGGTATGACTTTATCACATGATGTCAATAAGTGTTGTTTGGTCCTTATTTTTCACTAGAGGTGTTAAGCAGGTGATTAAGATGTTAAGCAGGATATATACCTGTGTACTGACATTCTGTCAACAAGTACTGCACAACACAGGGATCCTGGCTGAACGCTCTTCCTTTTAACTTTTCAGGTCATGCCACTCCTGTCTGTCAGACAAATACAATAGGAATTACTCAATTTAACACCATTTCAGTTCTAATTGAATTCCATTTGCTAAATCCTGAATAAATACATTACAACTGCTGCTTTGGTCAAACACGGAGAAATAGCCATCTTTTAATGACTCCCCTGTGGATTTAATGCCTATTCTATCTGTTAGAATAATGATTCCTACATCACTGGAATATATTTAAAGGATAATAGTTATTTAAACATGCCAAGTCTTTATACAGCAGATAAGTATTTTTAATTTGCATGCATGAAATCAAAAGGAGGGCTAGAATAACTAGTTACCAATTTGTCTGTTTTCTAAAGTATCTTGGTATCAGAGTAAAGCTACAGGATTACGAAAGGGTTTTACGTTTGCTTTTATTATCAGTCTTAGGTGGGGAATCCCATCAAAGATGAGATTGTGTCACCAAACACAGATAAATCCCATGGAAATGCAGCTCCTGCTCATCACCCGAACAATCTACTGGACAAAGTGAGCCACCGGCCTGGGATACATCTTTTTGGACAGCAGGTACATGGAAAAGCTTAATGAATGACTCCATAAAGGTGGTCTCAGGAGGATTCAAAGATATTTTCTCCATTATCGGGATCTGAAGTTAAGTGAGATGAATCCCACTGAAGACCATAAATGAGAAGTCCATTTGTGGAAATCAGGAGGCTCACCTTGAAAAGAGAGGTAAATGCTTTACAAGGTATAAGTTTAAGGGAAAGGAGGAAGGAAAATTGTCTCATTTGAAAATAAAAAAAAAAAAACAACAAAACCCCCCACATTTGGAATCTTTGATTTATTTCAGACCAGATGAATATTTCAAATGAAAATATCACCAATTTTTTTCTTTCTTTTCACAAGAGATCTGAATCTGTTGCTGCTGATGTCACTTGTGGTTGGGCATTCCCCTGGAACATGGGAGGCTGCACTCCCCAAAATCCTGCTCCAAACCAACAGAAAGAAGACTTGAACCCACATGTCCCTGTATTGAGACATGGCAGGCACACACCCTTCTCTTGCTGGTTTTGTGAATGGTCACCTAAGTCTTCCTTTTGGTTTTTTATGTCAGCCCAACTTCTTTGCCAAATTTGACTCAAAATGCAGAATAATTTCAGTTCTAATTAACTTTTTTTGAATAAACTATTCACAGCCTCCCACTCGCTCTGCCTCCAAAGTTCCATCTTTAGCACAGATCTTGTGAAACAATGTGGATCATGAGAAAGAGACAATCTCACATAAATCATGTACTTTGCAGAACTTCTTTTAAATATAATGTTTTAAGCATAACGGTCTTAAAAACATATCAATGCTGGATGAATTTTTAGGGCTGTGTTCCAGTGAAGTCCATTGAAGCTGGAGTTAGAGGTTTCAGGTTGAAGGTTCAGACAGGACTGGAATGACTCTCACTACGGAGGTGGATTTCATCTCTTTGAACAAACGGGGTCTGATCTGCAGTTAAGGCTCCTCAGAGGAGAAACACCAGTTCTTGCTGCGTGAGCCCTGCTCCTGTAACCTCTCCCACCCAATTAGCCAACGGATGGTATTTGTGTCTTGGGAGCAACGTTTTTAAGAGGAAGCTCTTTGCCCTTTCTGGGGAGGCAGAGACTAACTCTCAACAATGGAGAATTCAAAGGCTTATGTTATGTTTTGTCTCAGAAAGTTGCCTCCAACGTTAAAAGAGTAGAATGAACACTGAAATTGAGAGTGTTCCCTTATCAACCAGAACAGAGAGAGGAGTCGCCTCTCCTGCTGCCTCCAAGTACACTGTTTTTTCCTTCCTCACCACTACCTCATTTTCTGTATTATTTTCCAAACATTCAAAAACTCCTTTGTTTTTCATCTTACCCTGAACAAAATTTAATGTTTGACTAATGTTCTGAATGCAGATCACTAGGAGAATATCATTCACCCAGAAATTAGCTAAAATGTAGCTATGGACAATAGATGTTACGATTTTAAGAATGTTTGATCTGTAGCGTGTGATTTATTCTGTTTTGGTGCTCCTGCTCAGTCCTTTCCAGATAAAGTTTAAGGGTATGCAGGTGGCAGAGGGGCTCCCTCTTTCTTTGCCCATGGACAGCGTGCTCACAACTCATTCTCCACTACCAAAGGAGAGTTGTTTTACAATACCTCAACAATTGTGCTGCAGAAAGTTATATTTTTCTTATTATAGCTATCAGTAAATATCCCTCCTGGGGTGCATTGTCGCTAAGGAAATCCCCCATGGGCGAGGACAACATACTGAGTTCAAGACTTTTAACCAGTAAAGGAAGGCAGCAAAGGAAATGTAGGAAAAAACATGCAGTGATTTTGTTTCTTCAAGAATTAAACACTGAATGAGATATCTAGGATCATCTGGCCATGCCTCTTGGCCAATTGAATATTATGGCCCAATGGTGGCAATGTATTTTTGAAGAACTGTCAACGGACAGTATATGGGCAGGTGTTCAGGGGATCCCCTGTAAGGTTGTCATGTTTTCTTTTGCATATTCCTAGTCAGTAAGAATGATTTAAAGAGGTAATTAGTTGTGATGATAGGATGACTTATATTAGAATATGGGAGGTTCCATTTTCTATCATCCTTCTCCTTCTCCTTCTCCTTCTCCTTCTCCTTCTCCTTCTCTTCTCAGGGTGACCTTAAACTAATTTAATCTATGTAGATAAAAATCCCCATCTTCTACCTAATGAAAAGATAAGATAAACCCACACAGATTTGAGGTGTATGATACACTGTTATGTGCTTACAAACCAAAATGTATTGGCAGCAGCCCAAAAGTGTCTTAGAAGATACAGAGAAATAAGATAGACAGGTAGAAACAATTATTGATCAAAACCTTTTGTACTAGGAGCTAAAGTTAATAACATTTTATATCAAAATCAAGTGTGGATCCTCAGGGTGAGAGATGGATTCTGAAAATGTCTACTCATACTTGGCTATGCACAGGCTTGTAGGGAAGCCATTAAAACCCAGCAGCATGGGAGCAGAAAAATGAGAGATCACAAAAACTTTGGAAATCTTAAGTGCTAATCACTCATAATTTGTTCTTCTCTTTAAGTTAATGTGGCTACATGTGACCAAACAGAACTAGATCGGATTTTTTTTTTTTTTTTAATTTAAAATTCCTTGGTACACAAAACAACCATTTCAGGAAAAAACAGTCAGATTATGGTATTTGCAATTTGCAGGTGTAACAGGGATGGCAGAGGCGATATCCTGATGCTCACACTGGACACAGCTGAGTCACCGGGAGCAGCGGAACCTCACGCCGAGGAGACTCTGGTTCCTTGAAGGTACCGTCTGTTAAACTGCTCTGAAGGAAGGTTTTACCGTGAGTGTTTTGGGTCTGCTCGCTGCCAACTAAAGGAACTTTGCTCCAGCCTGACACAGCTGTGAACGAGGGAAGAGCCCCCGACACTGGCTGCCTTTACACACTGACGCTTGGAACCAAGCTAACGATGCTCCCGATGGAAGTTCAGAGTCACAGACGATTCCCAACGCCTGGAACACCAGGCGTTGGGAATCGTCTGTGACTCTGAACTTAGATGCTCACAGCAGGAGGTCTGAAAACAATTTCCCAAGTTTGCGATCAGTCGCTCGCTGCTCAAAGGTGTCTTTGCACGTTTGTGGGTGTTCTCGCTCTCATTTCAAATTAATGAAATCTGTGTCTTTCTCTGGGCCTGGCCAACTGCAGGCACGTTGTTCCTGGAGGGACGGGTACAGGACGATGTTCCCTTAACGTACAACTATGACTGGGCTGGGTTTTTTTCAACTAGAATTATCTTCTTCTTTCCATTTCCTACCCTGCAAAAACATGTGTATAATATTTCATTCTCTTTCTTCTTACAAGCTTTGCTAATTATACTACAAGGAAAGGCCTTACTCTTTTCTTTCTGTTAGGTTTGAAAAAAGATGCTTAAAGATGGCATTACCTTTAGGAAAGATTTCTGACAGAAGAAATTTCTATTCTCCCAACAACACTCAAGGCTAAGTTTGTTTTGATTGAACACTCTTCAAATGTGTTTTTTTTTTGCCTTTATATAAAAGAATAGCTTTCCTTCGAAGGAAAAATGATATCTAAAGTCTCTCTCACACTTTGTATGTTTCCTCAGACACTATAAAGAATATTTCTTGTTTCAGAACAAAAAAGGAAATGAAGGCATTCTGTTTCCCAGGTGTCTGATCTGCATAACTGAAAACTGGCAAATGGGCATTAGCAAAAACTCCAGAGTATCTAAGTAACACAGGATTTCACCTCTTCTGCCAAATTAGGAGAAAGTGGATTCCTTAAGCCTTATACATTGGGAAAATGTGCTTTTTACTGTTTTCCTCTGTAACCCTCCTCACAATTGGCGATTGCACAGCCCTTTGTTTCCTAAAAGGCATTTTTAAAATAGACTAATATCAGGTCTTACCTGAGCTTCGAGATGCCCTAAAAATGCCATGGATCTCCCCAAGCAGGGCAGTATTCACTCTTCCAAAAGGGTCCAAAGCACCATGGTGAACCCCAGTTAAAACTCGTGATCATCTCATATCAAAATAGCCACATTTTTCATATTAGAGATGCAGCTTTTAGTCTGCGGGATTGTGAAGCATCTTGCCAGCGTTTCAGGTCTCCTGTGTCACTTCTGAGACTGAATTCTTCCTCCCCTCGTCAGGCAAAATCCATATCCAGCACCTCTGAGCACCCTGAGCTGCTCCCACGGGGTACAGCCTGGACCAGCTCATCCTTGGAAGATGAGTGCTGGACTGAGGTATTTGGCAGCCTGATTCTAGATCCTTGTTGCAATAACAACATCCCTTCCTTCATCTACAGGTGGGAAAGCTTCACCTGCTCCCCCAGTGTTCTGTGCTGAACAAACTCCTCTGGGCTAAGCAGGAGACCAGAAGCTATGGGAGAAGCAGAAGGGAACCAGAGGGGAGCCCTCTTTCGCTCAGCAGTTCTCAAAGCAGGGTTTCCTGCAGTGCCATGAGGCAGAGCCCATCGCAGGGATCCTGCGGGAATGGGAATAGGCTCCACAGGGGAAGGTGGGTGGGCTGCTGCCTTTCACCCCGGGAGTAACAGCTTCTGGTTTTCCATGTGGTTTTCCCAATGTAATGGGCCCCGCTACCTTTTATGTGGGTAAGTAAAATGAAAGTCTCAGACTTAAACTTCTTTTTTTTTTTTTTTTGCTATAAGGTTTTTACAGCAGATGAGATGGGACAATCTCAATTATGACTTTAGATATTTAAAAAAACCCAATAACTGCATACATGCTTGCTGAATTTGCACGTGTCTCCAAACATTTGAGTTTACATACATTAAAGACAGACACTCCTGCCTGTCCTGAGCACCTTTGTAATGCTGACAGATGCTGACAGACACTGCCTTGCCACGCGTTTCTAGTAAGTATTTGTCATGAAGCTGTGGCACTTACTGAAATGACTCTGCATTTGCTCTATTGATTGCTGGCCCACCAAAATAAAATTACATTTGGCTTCAGATAATTCATTTTCTGTACCTGAATATCAGTTTGCTCTCTGCTGAGACCTACCAGCAAAAAAATACAGTTAGTGTGCTAAATGTTAATGTTTTTCTTCTTATTCTGAAAACATCTAATTATAGATTAAAAAAAAAAAAAAAATAGAATCACAGTGAGATACAAACATGAAGTGGCATTTACCTGTCTGTATCTTGTGAGTTTTATTTCTAGGAGTCGGGGTACTTCCAGGCACCAGCAGGGAGTGAGCAGTGTGGTTGGAATAGCCCTGATGTGTCCGGGAGCCAGGAAGGCACGGGAGGTAAAGGAGCCGTGGACGGGTTAAAAGGACACATGGAAACTGGGAGGAGGGAGTCTCCTGCTGGGCTGAGCCCCTGCCTCTGACACGTGTCCTTCCTGACTATAATGTAGCACCAACACTTTAGAAGGCTGGAAAACTCAAGGGGTATAATTTTGTCTGAGATGCTTATCTTCAGTGCCCACATCTGGTCTGTGCGCTACCTGTCTTCAGTCTTGAAAGCAGATGCAAATCTTCAGCATTAATAATTGCACGCTGCAGTGAGGATCTCTGCTGAAAATTTGTCTCTGTGCTCATCAGCTGGTGGCAGGAAGGGAGTGCCATTTACCTTTGGTTGTGACTTGTGCAGAAAACTTAAGTATTCCCTGTGCGGAGACGATAACCGGGGCTGGTAAAGGCAGGCTGCCTTCTGCCAGTCGTTTAAAGAGAAACTGCAAGCACAGTCGGTAGGTTTGGCTTTAGTGCTTGTAGTGCAGCAAAATTTTAAAGATATGTCATACCTGAATGCAATAGCACACAGTTGTTTGCCATTAAACCCCCACTGTTAGTGCCTGCTACAGATCAGTCATCCCCAAATGCCATCTATTAACATGGGAAACATCCTCTTGGAGGCGGTTGGGAACAGAGGCTTTGATTCCCCTTTATCTTGTTTAGTACCAGTCCAACCAGCCCAGAATCAGAGCAGCTCGGATTCCTCTTTCACACCCTCTCGGGCATAACGCTGACTGCTTCCTTGGCTATTTGCAGATGGTTAGAGCAGAACCGCTTCGTTACCTTGGGAGATGCTCACCGCTCCTCTTACAGAACTGTAGACATTTACCAGATTCAATCTGTTTTCCCTTGAGGTTAATATAATGATTCCTGTTGATTTCAATGAGCATCGGACAGGCCCCTTAGCGCAGCTTTTCCCTCTATGTTTTAAAAGGAACGTTTCTTGCCAATATTTTCAGGTTTATTGTTGCTTCCTTCTGCCTCAGGCAAGGAAAAACAACAGGACACAATGACAGCACGTTATTGGAAGTAGCATGATAAATTCTAAATAGATATAATTAGCATGTGACCCAAAAGAGACCTGCATATAATTAATATTGAAATATGGTGCATGCATTTTATAGGGAAACATATTGTGTATTCAGAGCGGAACGTTTGGAGAAGGGAGGCCTGTCTGTAAATGGCTTGTCATTTTTTCATTTTAATCGGAATTGAAATTTCTGCACTTGAAGAAATACGGAATGATCATTAAAAACACTTGGACGTTAAAAATGACACCACCTGCTTCCTTTTCCTCTTTTTTTATTGTGACAGTGGGAAAAAAATCCTTAAATCTTCAACTGGGGAAATGTGCACTAATGGGGAACCAGAGCTCTGAGGAGCCGGCAGATTGACAAGCTGCTCAGGAGCATGAGGCTTCTCAGCAAATACCTCTCCCGTCTCCAGCAGCTTTTGGTAGATTATGTCATACCGGGAAGTCCACACTTATTCGAGCCCAGCAAAGTGACTGAATAACAGATACATAATGAGCAGCCGTGAAAAAGGGAGAGAACATCGCAGATGTAAGGTGAAGATTAAGAGGGGCGAAGCCACCAGTGAGCTGTGGATGTGCTGCCTTCTGAGTGACATTGAGTTCCTATCACACAGCAGCTCATTACACGCTCTGTTTGTACCAGAGGGAAACAAATATAAAAGTTAGTCCTGTATATTTCACATTAAATGCAAAGGGTTCAAAGGAACCGAATGACTTCATTATGGAATCTGCTTTTTGTATTTCTGTATACGATACCTTTGTGTTTTGCTGGCTCCTATTTTAAGTAAACTGAATAATTTTAGTGAGCTTTTTAAAGACTTTATATCAAATATTTAATTAACAGTTATTCTCCAACTTTGGAAGCTGAAGCTTTGGATCCAGGATATAATTTTTTTATCAGAAAGAATAAATACGAAACAGACGTTAAGCAGAAGCAATAAATTTCATCTAGAGATGAGGTTCTCACCAAAACATATTTTTTTCTCTCTCTCTGTAGCTCTATTTCTCAGCTCTGTAACTGACACAGGGCACTCTCCAGCCGTATTTTTGGTTATATTAGTTCTTCCAGTTATTTTTTTGCACTAAGTTAAATGTGAGTTCATTGTCACATTTTCAAACGTTAGCCTTCACAAACAGACCATGTCATGGATTAG
This sequence comes from Gallinago jamesoni, assembly GCA_025769975.1. NCBI lineage: Eukaryota > Metazoa > Chordata > Aves > Charadriiformes > Scolopacidae > Gallinago > Gallinago jamesoni. Next base: position 1,455,238 of record JAOQGH010000005.1, read on the forward strand.
TAGCTGCAAATTCAACCTTTTGGATTCTGTGGCAATTCTGTCAGATCGGGTTGTTGCTACGGAAAGTATGGGGCAGTTTTGTTCTTAGCTCTCCTGCGTGTGCCTGTGCGAGGGGGTACAGCAGGGCTCGGGGAGACCCTCCTGCCCGGTGCCCGTGGTAGGTCTCCCCAGGACGCGAGGTTTGCTGGGAGGCAGAGCTGGGCAGGAGCTCGGGAAGGTGACCCCTGGGGGCAGTGGGAAGGGCCACCAGTCCCTCCCAGTCTGGCACTTTGCGGCCAGTCAGCGCTGGGGACTGGTGCCTCCCTGGGCTTGGAACCATCGCCCAACATAAAATGGAGCTTTCAAATGGGACTTCATTAAAAATGGACTAACAATATTCACAGAAGTGGTGTGATTGCTCCTAATAGTTTGTTTTGCTGCGTTTCATGTGTTCTGAATGTTTTCTTCAATTAATAATTATTCTGCATTATTCTTTCCCTTTGCTAAATAGTTGTTTAATATTATGGTTGAAAACAATGAAACTCTTCCCTTGCTGTGATTTTCAGCCAATTAGTTCTGGGCAATGGGTTGCCCGTGAAAATTCCTGATACATCTCATGGCCAGAAGAAATAAAAAAATTAAGCAAACTGAGGTTATTATAGAGCAAATTATAGACTTCTGCACAATATTGCTCAGTGCTGTTGCTTCTTGGCAAGCAAAGCTTTGGATGGCCATCCCAGAGAAAAGCTGAACAGTCTCCCGTGTGTTTTATTTACATTAAATGCTTCTAGAATGAATCTAGTAGAGGTTCAGAAGACTGCAGAAGAGGTTACAAACAGCTCTAGAAAAAAGGGAGAGCGAGAAAGGTTCATCATGCTGGTCATAATGATAATTGAACTTGAAATGTTTATTAATTGAGTACTCAAGCTGCTTGAATCTCCACAATGTCATGCTTTTCATTATATGAAAATTATATGACAAAATGCAATTATTATTTTTTTTTTTTTAATTACTGCAGAGTATGTTATTAGCTTTATTTCCAGGACTGTCCTGTTGTTTTACAGTGCCGAAAGCAAACCATTCCTCTGTGGCACACAACACACAGCCTGGGCCTTCAGACCTCAGGGACACCGGGCACGTTAACCCCAAAGTGTGTCCTCGGCCAGCGCCCACCCACAGCAGAACGGTGGGGCACTTGTTTATGACGCTGTGATAGGGGATTGAGCAAAGAAAATCATATTTCAGTCCGATCCTACTGAAATTGATGGAGCCATTGAACTGGACTACTGACCTGCTGGGCTGTTCCTGAGACCAGCAAACTTCTAGTGATAGCCTGATCTTAATTCCAAATGACGTGTGGCCCCTGCAGGTGGCTTACAGAACGTATCGGTAAAGTAAAAGCACAGTGGCCTCTCACATTCTCTCATTTCTCTAGGCATTTAAATAGTCCACTCACTTTTCTTTCTTTGTTGTTAAATAGTAAGCTCCAAATAAGGATCTTGTCAGTCAATACTGCAAGTGTTTTTATTTTACCCTTTTCAAGCAGTGAATATCATTTTTAAGTTGTTACAAGGTACTGGTTGTACACAAAATAATGCTTCTGATGGTAAAATTGCCAGTTACACGTAGTAATTCCTTCATTGACTGTCAGACCTGTCATGTTGCAGAAAGGTAGGTCAGTTGAATTGGTTATTAATGGATCTATTCAAAAATAAGCATTTAAGGTTTGTTTCCACCAAAAAAGGACTGCCTGCATCATTTATCTGTAGGAAGTGAATAATGTCTTTATCCTTTTTAGCAGATTAACAAACTGTGATCCCTAGAACAGTAATTTCAGCATCATGTCATTATTTGCTAATTCTTCATTTCTTAAGAAAATATTAAAATTGCAGTTGGCCACCGCAGGACAGGCCCATGCATCATTGAAGAAACCAGTAATTTATGATGCATTTGAAACTCTGTATTAACATTCCAGGCTGTAATGAAGTTTCATATCGAACAAGGTCAGGCCTGATTGTATGATTTAATAATTTGAAAATGTTATTAAAAGTTTGCATTTCTCTCCAGCTTTCCAGCACGATTGCTTTACTTTGGGGCACTCCATTAATCAAACCCACGTTGGCTTTGGTGGGTCGCGTTCATTCCATCCCCTGTTTCTGCAGACATGCAGCGATCAGGTTAACCAGCTCCGGAGGGGTTATGGAGTTTTCACAAGGGGTTGGTTTTTTCCCTTTTCCCTCAAACCTGGAAATTAGACACACATCAGTTGTGGCCAGGTCTTCTTCATGCTTGGGCCATCCCACTGTGAAAGCTAATGACTTACACCACAACCAGGTTAATGTATTTTTTTGAAGTTATTCTTCTGTTATGCTTCCAATTAATATTCCATTTTTCCCAAGCTCTCAGGGTATGCAGCTGTTACTGGTCCACACTGGTCGCTCCAGCCTGTGTTGACCCAGTCCTTCAGAATCCACTGGCTTCATCCCAGCTGCACGGGGAGAGGGGACCTCCTGAGCTGAGGGGACAGAGCTGGGATCTCTCTGCACAGAGGGGCTGGTTAAACTCCACTCTCCCAAATCTCTCACTTGAACATAATCCGTGTTTTGGGAAACGCGTAGAAACATTTTTCCTGTTAATGAAGTGCTGTTTGGTAACGGATGACACCTACAAACGGGAGTAACTCAATGGGCTTTTTTCCCGTGATTGATATCGGTCTCTACAGCCCCTTAAATGTAAACCGGGGTTCAACACATCGATACTTTATGTTCTTTTAAGTGAATAAGGCTGTTTGCAAACCCCCATTAATATCCACATTTCTCGTGTGGAAATCTGTGAAACTGAATCCCTCCTGCAAAATAACACTAAGCCATCTTTCATCCTGCTACTTAGCAAGGACCTTTGGTCCTTGTTTCTCGCCTCCTTTCCTCAGCTCTAGCACTTGTCAGTTCGGATTATGCACACTTGTAAATAACAGAAAATGAAAAAAGATATTATCCAGGTAGAAGGTCATGGAAGCTTTACAATGTGGGTTTTGAATAATCCCACATGATAATTACAGTGTTAAATTCAGTGTGTGTGTGTATAAATACATATATGTATTACATATATTTTTACTTATATGTATTTTTATATAAATATATATCTATAAAACATTGTAAACATTTCCTTTTGCAGTAACAGCTAAGCCCCAATGCTGGAAGACCTAGCAGGAGTTTTACCATTGATACCAACAGTGTTGGATCATGCCAAGAGGATAAAATAAACAACTGTTGTGGATGTTTTGCTCCTGGAACTTACTTTCTTTTCTTTTGTGGCAGAGCTGGTTGTCCTCCTGGAGAAGGCAAAGCACCTCGTGAAGAAAGAGGTCCTGCAGCGAACGCTCCTGCCGGTGAGAAGAAGGGTGGGAAGGCTGCGTGCAGAAAATAGAGCAGCTCTGACTTTGCCCAGAAAGCTGCTCAAGAAAAAGAGGATCTTCATGGCTGGTATTTTTGCACTACACATTCCCCATTCACAACAAACTCATGATGCCCAAAAAGGTGGGCTGTAATGGGAAGGAAAGGAGATGTGGGGCTTTGAAAGCCGAGTAGCTGGTTCCCTGCCCTGTTCTCCTGGCTTTGTGAAGGGGTTGGGTAGGAATTCCTTTGGTATAACTGAATTTCTGGTGGCTCTAATCCACCTACCAACGGTCTATGGCATAAAAAGCGTGTCAGGGAGCAGAACAGGGACTCCTGGAGGGTTCAGCAACGCAGGGCCGATGGTGTGGTTCCAGGAGCTGGACAGAGGAGCAGGCACCCGGCTGCTGGCCCCGTCAGCACAGCCCCCGTTCCCTGTCCCCAGGTCCCCGGGGGAGCACCGGGGGTGGGACACGCCAGGCACAGCCGAGCTGGATCTGCTGCAGGTCTGCGTCTGCGGGTTTTGTTCTCCTTTCAACACTCCCAACTGTAAAATAATAAATGTGCACTCGCAGACTGTTATCTGCCGGCCTTGCCAGAGATCTGTCATCCGATTATGCATGTAGGTAGCGTTTAACATAATCTGCCCTGACACATTCATAAGATAAGACAAAAATAATATTTTATCACCGAGCAGCAACAGCCTCTTATCAAACTCCAAAGGCTTAATTGGGGATTTCTCTCCAGGTCCCCACTTGTCTGATGACCATATCAATGTCTAAATTAGATAGATAATATTGTCCATACTGCATGATAGTATACAGCAGGTTAAAGTCCTCGGCAGTGAGCCCAACAGAGACATTTCTGGTTCACGTTGCTAGGAATTCAGCTAAATATGTGCAGCTAGAAGTCGCTCTTACGATATTGATTCTACTTTTAAACTTCTTTATAGTTTCTGTGAGGGTATGCTATTGTTTCCATTCTTCATAAACTGAGAGATGAAAGGGTATTGGGTTGTTTATACTTGGCATAAATGACATTTTATATTTTATTTCAAATTTTAATCAATATTTGGTCTGTGGTTTGCAGATTAATGTAAATATAAGCTGTACACATTCTACAGTAGGAAAACCTACTCAGGGCTTCATTTATATTCCAAATCTATTATCCTTATTTTTCTTAGCATAAAGCTTCCTGCAGATTTAAACTGGAGTTTTCGAGTTCCTTACCCATTTCCACCACTGGTAGGAATTATGGCTAATATTTAAACAAGTTTGTAGTCAATGAGGCAAACACTGGAAAGTAATATCTTAGTCTCTAAGTAACACAAAGCCATGTTTCCAGAATTTCCACCTGATTGTTCTTTAAATATAAATAGTTGCATTTGGTTTTTTCCAAGTAACTACGAAAGACAAAACATTCCTGGAAGTGTCCACAGTCCAACGCAGGAGTGTGCGACTCCTGCCTCCTGCACCAGGAGGTTTGTGAAATAACTGGGACCTCCCTGCAGGTCCGCTCGGGAACGAGGGGGATCAGCCACAGGGGAACAAATTTTCAAATAATTTCCCCGAACATTAACTAATTCAGATACTTAATACGGGAAATTTTTTGAAGTTTCATATTTTTCCTTGTTTGGGATATCTTATTACTTTAAAATGTCAAAAACTTGGTATGAATGGAGAATAATTTCTGGGATAATCTAATATTTACCTGTTAGATTGTGGCTTTATGCAAATTCCTGATTTGCTCGTGTTTTTGGTGGGGCATGGAGAGGGAAAAAATGCCAGTAGAATCCTATTGTTTCTGGGTCTGCGGTTGACCCTGTTTGTGACACTTGGACTTTGCATTTCTGCTGCTCTCTCCAGAGGACATTTTGCACAGCTTCTGTTCCTTACCAGCTGTTGGCATCGAGCTATTGTTTGGGAGTCAGAAATTACACTAAAATATGAATAACTCACAGTTACTTTGGGTGTTGCCGTTTCCTATAAAAATGAAAAGAGTTCCTTCTTCTGTTAAAAGTTTACTTATTTTTCAGCTGTTTTACTCATTTTTATCAGATTTTCTGGTATAAAACTGATTTACCTGCGATATTTCTTTCTCTTCTGAGAAATTCACATCTGTCTCTAGCATCTGTCTCTAACTTCACTCAAAAATAGTGGTGGTGAGGAACATTAATTTTATGGATATATTTGTATCACTGTGTTTCTGTCAATAAATCATTCGTTATTTTCAAGAAGAACCTGCAACCTCTACCTACCAATATTTTTCAGAAGCTGAGCTAATGCACAGCAGCTAAAAATAATCTCATGGAACAAAAATGAAAAATACAGAGAAGTCAATTTTGTGAGTTAACACTGGCATCTTCTGAATATTTTTACCAGAAAGAGGACCAAAGAATCAGCAAAACATCATCTTGTTTCAGCAAAATTTATAGTAGTAATCAGTTTCTGTACAGCTTTGATACCCTTTTGGCTTTGAGTCTTGATTTAAATCGCTTCTCTGGGAATATAGTGAATAAACCAGCACCCTGCACACAAACACAGTCCACAAAAGGCACTAATTCTCTCCCCAGAAGTTCCACCTCTTTTTTTTTCTGAAGGCATCTTGCTCAGCAGAGCACTCGCACGGGCAGATGCTCAGAGGGTTTCAGCACAAAGCAATGTTTCTGGGTCCTTTGACCAGGTCCCGGGCTGTCTCTGGGTCTGGCTGCAGAAACGCCGTCCTCGTGGGTGACTAAATACAAAGTGGTGAACGTGCCCCGTCCTGAGCTGAGAAACGCACCCCCGCAGCAGGTGGGATCCTGGACCGCGAGTGCTCGTTGCTGTGTCCCTGCTCCCCACCCCTCTTTGGGGTCCCAGGACAGACCCGCGGCACAGAGGAGAAGAGGCGAAAGATGCGTCACAGCCAGTGGGTAAAGAAATTCCTTCTCCCTCGATAAACCAGGAGGAAAACTTTGGGATTCCTGAGCTCCCCACCCCTGGGATGGCGCAGTTTTGTCCCCGCTCCCCACCCAGGGGGTATGGTGGCAGTCTCCCCACTGAGACACTCCTCGTGCCAGTGGTGGCTCTGGGGGACAGAGCTCGCCCAGTGCCACGTCCTTCTCGCCCGCTGGATTTACGCTGCTGAGGGACTGAGGACAGCACGAGTCACGAGCTTGCACCCTCCTCCCAAATCTGCATCCTGCTTTTAAATTGCATCTTTTTGGGAGGGTGGGAGGGAGTAAATCTCCCTGTAGATGTATACTCCAGAAAGAACATGTTCTATTTTTTTGTTTTGTCAATTGATATAAAATAGGGCATCTGTTTGAAAAAGAGGATTACTAGTTCTGGAATAATTGCAAGAGGTAATTAAAACTGGGGTTTTTTTCTTCAGTTTTCTTTGCTAAATATTTCAGGTTCTAACAACCGTAAACTTGGAGAAAACAATACTAATAATTAAGAAGGAACAAAAATAAGCCAGACAAAGCTTTTAAAAAATTAGAATTGTTTTCTGTAATCCTCCACTTCAGATACTGTATGCCAGGGCTCAATCTTTGGATTTCTTTAATCATTTGGATTGGCCTGTTCTTCCTCCTGATTTATCCAGAGCCGCAGAAGGATTAAATCAGCGTAATGGACACTTGTTAAGTGTCTACATCAGTCTAATCAGCTTGACAGTGTTCTGGTTTATTCCTCCGTGTAAATTGTGGTCTGGCGCAGATGCTGTACTGTACACAGCACCACTTAGTGGCAGAAGTCTACTTCAAATACTCCCTTCTGAAACCTAATCCAAGGAACTCTGTTCCGAGTCAAACCAAACCAACCCAAACTCTCCTTTTTCCCTCCTCCCTGACTTTTCACCTCCGGAGCCTCTCAGGGCTGCCGTGAGTTTGTCTCTCCAGCACAGCAGCACTTTGGCTCCGAGCAGAACGGTGCCATCGCATCCCTTTCCCAGTCTGTCTCCTGCTCCCTCCGCCTGTTCCTCCTTCCACCGAGCCCTCCCAGGCGGCCGGGAATCTTTTGCCTGCATAAGTGGGTGCCTGAAACGTTTGACCTCAAGGTATATGCCACGTGTAAATTAAAGGTGTGTCCCCAGCTGCTGTTGTGCTCGGTTTCCAGCAGAGCGAGCAGAAAAGAGAAGAGGAGGCAGCAGAAGGCAGGCTGCCGACGGCTCCCTCCCTGCTTCCCGCAGCCAGAGCATGGCCAAACGATTCCCACAGGTATTTTGTCTTTGCAGGACATCGATGTCAGGGATGTTTATTGTATCATATTGAAAGGATTTGTTTACTCTATTGAATCTTAACACTGTTAGCATGACCTTTCTAACTTTGGGTAAGTAAAGAGAACTAATCAGTGTTTCGGGAAAAAGGAACCTATAACAACGATGCCTGGAAAAATTAAAACAGACAGATACCTTTTTTCTCACCAAAACTCGCTGAACCTTCCAAAGAGAGGTTGTGCTGTCGTGCTACAAACTCACTGTGGATGAGGAAAAAAGGTGCTTGACCAAGACACATAAAGTAAAATTTGCTGAATTTGCTGTTTATTTCCAAAACACACACTGGACAGGCAACAGTGGGCTACAAACTGCAGGTTTAATTTCAACATCTCTTGGGCCATCACTCCAATTTTATTTTGCTGAGTGTTTCTTTACAGCACTTGCAGAAATGGCTCTTGTCAAGCCATAGATTCATACATGATGGTTGTAAGTGAATATGAGGAAAAACTTCTTTCCAGTGAGGGTGACGGAGCCCTGGCAGAGGCTGCCCAGGGAGGGTGTGGAGTTCTCTTCTCTGGAGATCTTCAAGCCCTGCCTGGATGCCGTCCTGAGTGATGTGCTCTGGGCAGCCCTGCTTTGGCAGGGGAGTTGGACTGGATGGTCTCTAGAGGTCCCTTCCACCTCTGACAATTCCGTGATACCATAATAGGAAACCAGTAATGGTAGAGGGTAAATTCCAGTCATACTGTAAAGCTCCTCACAAGCTTTTGCTGTTTCTTTCATGAGCCCCATCAGCCCCCGTACCTCTGAGGGTTGCTGCGCATCAGTTATTCCAACACAGGCCCCAGGAACAATTTTTTCAATCAGTTGTGTGTCCAAAATGCAGATGCAATCGCACATCTGAGTTGTGTGTACAATTACTGTGATTCCATGCGTGTGCTGGGTAATTTCTCACATAAATGCACTTAATTAGTCATCTATGCATGACTTTTCCCATTTGCATACATACTTATGGCAATTTTGCATGCAAATTAAGCACTTTATATATATATATGTAAAAGTTTGACTCTCATCATGTTTACTAAACAGAAGCTTATGTTAGATCTGGAGGAAAATACTGGAGTTGTCTGACAGTGTACAATACAACGTGGTACCTGCATATGGATTATTACAGTGTCTGCATCCTGCTGAGGTGTTCACAGAAACATTATTAGATTTATCTTTCATAAAATACTGTGTACATGACTGTTCTGTTGAAACACCTATATAGGTAAGTACAGGTTACCTGGTTCAGCCTGTAACTTGCACCAGATATAATTTGTATTTGTTGTTAAAATCTTATCATAAAAATGTCCCATCGAAGTCCTGTGCTTCTTCCCAGGCTACAGTGAAGCCTGTTACATGATGGTGCCATTTCCTATCGATGGCTGAGCACAATCAGAGTCACTGCAGTAACCTCACTTACACTGAGCTTTATTAAGCCACAGGTCTGCGTGGATTTGGTGACGGAAGACGGTGCAGGAATGTTTCCCGTAGCATTTCTCTCTCAGAGAGATGGAAAACACTTAACCCACTGGCTGCCAGAGTTGCTTTTACCTGGAGTTTTCCCAGCCTTGGGTGTACTGGTATTTTTGGTGCCTCTGCCCATGTACCAGCCACAGCCCATCCGACGGGGGAGCGTGCGTGCAGGCAGGAGCAGGTGAGGTGCCGTGAGAGCACAGGATCCAACAGGATGACTGCAGCTCCTCGCCTTACCTGAGAGTGCAAACAGGGAAAATTAATTGTTGGTGTTCAGATATTTCTAGACTCTGGCAGAAGGCTGCGGTTATTCTGTACACAGAGCTCTTTGGGCTCACGTGAGAACCCCGCCAACATAAAAAAATAGCATATATCAGTTGACCACTTGAGTCAGGTGGTAACCACCAAAATTTTAACCCATCTGACTCTGCTCTTTCTCTTCTTTTCTGTTTCTGTGGGTGGAGGACTTTGCTTTTATTATTCTTGGCCTACGGTCAGTCCATCTTATTCAGCTGACCATGCATAAATAGTTCCCTTGCTTTTATCTCTAGGCTTTATTTCACTTGAACATATAGTATTAGTGGTAGAATTTGTCCACATCCTATTATTATTCTCATTAATACCTAAATCAGTGATTCAGATATTCAAATAAATTTTATATACATCTTTAACTTGACTGAAGTTGTACGGAGACAAACACTGTACATCTCACTACTTTTTTAAATTGGAAATATGCTCTACTTCTTTGTGTGTGTGGTATTTTGTAATAAAGTAATCTCTTACAGGAGCACATCTCATCTTCCCTCTCCAGGTTTTCATACTGCTGCTTGTACCAATGTAACTTATTTTGAGGTCTGGATGAGGATAAGTTGAGAACCTGTGTCCTTCCTCCCACTTGTGAAATGGCACAATGGCTATTCATTTCTTTATGTTTTCTTTTTTTTTTTTACTAGATCTGGTGGGCTTTCCTTGTTTCGGTGACCAGGAGGCACTGCCCCACGGAGCAGCCTGGGGAGCTGGCTGTGTCAGGGATCTCTTGCAGTACATTCTCCTCGGTGACTCTGTGCCGCAGTCACACGAAGTGAACCAGAGAGGTCACTTTTCTGAAGCTGTTACAAGGGACATATTGACATAAATAGGCACTCACTGTATCTTCTGAGAAGAAACCTAATTCTGCCTTTTTTTTTTTTTTCAATACCACTGCTTGAGGCTGCAGCCCGCTGTCATGAAACAGACCGCTAGTCTACTTTTGCCTTTTTTCTTTGTTTTTGCAAGAATACAATAAATGAATCCAAAAAAAAAAGGAAAAAAAAGTAGAAATTTTACTGTTTTGCATAGGTCAATTTTGTTTTACAATAGTTTCATAAGAGTTACATTAGTATAAGGTGTGTTCCCTCCCCTAAGGTGAAAGAGATGTAGAATTGGGATTTTTATATTGATTTTAATATAGCCATTGCTGGCTCGCTGCCATGAATGCTGGCACAGTTCAGTGAGGAGCCCACAGCATGTCTCGTAATTGGAGGTCAGGCTGCACTGAAGTTGGCCTCCCTTGGCCAGTGTAATTAACTGAGCAGGAAGGTTTTCTGTAGGGCCTCTGAAGTTGTGTCTTCCTCATTGCCATTCACATTCCCCACTCAGAAGGAGGATCAATAGGAGCCACACTGTACTGATGAGCAGATAGTGTAAAAGAGAGAAAGTTCGTGGCTGGCAGGACTGGAAACGGGACTTCAAAAGATGTGTTCAAGCAGGAAGCCAGTTGTATCTCTCCCACTGTCCCAGCACACAGGTGGCACGGGCAGGGGGGTGCAGAACCAGCTTCCATTAATGCACATTCTGTTCCTTTCGGTGCTGCTTTTTCCTGTGGATTCTTTCTCCGAGTCACTTTCCCCTCTGTGACTCATCGTTTTGTCTTTAGATTCTTGTGCCAGAGCCAGATCATAAGTAATCCAGAATTCTGAGCTGTGCCCAACTGTTCGTGTAGTTCCAGTGATTTGCTGTTGCTTTAAAAAATTACAGAAATGTACCAAAGTGTGGCTTTTAGTGTTAGTTATTTTCCCTCTGTGGTTGTATTCTTCTTACTCAGGAGCATCTTTGTGTCCTGTGTTGGTTTCAGTCTAGATCTGGTAGGCACTTATGTCTTTTCCTGATCATTAGCTTCTCCACAGCTTTGATTTACCTTTCACTTTACTGTTCAGTTCCATCTTGTCCCACTTTCCCTACATGGCCTCTAAAACCATCCCAAATGTGGAGTAAATCCACAGGCATTTCTCATCCACTTCAGTTCTGAACTGCTGACCTAAAGTCATAATTTGCCATTATCTATCAATCCGAAATCACCATTGTTTCTATGGTTCTGCCTTTTTGTTACTACTTCTGACATGAACCAAAATTAGTAATAATGACTTTCTAAGTCGCCAGTCAGCTGGCTGTCTCCTAGAAGAAGCAAAAATCATCGGGCCGTGCAGAAGAAACCTAAGGTGTGGTCTGCACACTGTATTAATTTCATTTCTCCTTGTTTGTCAGATTTTTTTAATAAAACCACTTTTTATCCTTAGCAGCTGGGCCATAACTGTTTACTCGAGTTCAGTGGAACATTTACTTACCAGAGAATTAAAGAGGTTAAACCAGCGGGAGTATTTCCCAAATAAAGAATTCAGATATCAGCCCTAAGCTGGGAAGGCAAAAGTCTCTTGAGACGTTGTTTTCTCACCTCCTGCCCATTTAATTTGTTATTCCCGTGTTTTCACATATTTGATGGCTGCTTGACAATTTTATTGTGTGTTGTACTGTCCCTCAGTGATCACACCTCCCTCTCTCTCATTTTCTGTCCGTGGTAACACCGCTCACATCTGATACTCCTCTCCACCACTAAGGGTTCTATTGTCCCCTTGATGTGTCTGTGGAACTCCCACCGCTGTCAATAGGAATTACACGTGTGCATCAAGGAGAGGGAACCCCCCTGTGTGCTGCGCGCTCCTCGTCATCCCGGCACAGTCAGTTCTGCAGGTGTCTCGTCCACGAGCCCTTTATTCTCGGGTGTTGAGTGCTGTGAGCGGCGCGGGTTGGCTCCCAGGATCGGCAGTTCTGCTCCTGAGGTGTTTAGCAAGTCGATTTGCTGTGCGTGTCTGCGCCCTTAAATGTCTTCATCCAGCCAAACCCCCACCTTGCAGCGCCCATACGTCAGACGGCAGAGCTTCCTACTTCCTTTTTATGCAAGAACATCAAGTCATAGCAAGTCTCCCAGCAGACTCAGAGCGAAGCCAGAGTCTGAAGCGAACCCTCCCAAATAACATATGTTCAGGCCCAGCTCAGATCTGGATGCTTAAATGCAATAGTTTGTGAAAAATTCAATAGGCATGGAATTACAATGGAATATTTTAATTTTCCTTAAAGATCTGAAGGCAGGTATTTTACAAGCACTTCATGTTAAGAGCTGCGAAACGAGGAGGTAGTTGAAATAGTAGCTAATCAGTTAGCAAAATTTTAATTCCTTCCAAAATTAATTGGAGTGTCGAGGGTTGAAGGGAAATGGTAGAAGGAAAACAACCACACATGTAACCCAGTGACTTCCACTGTCTGCACGCTGGATTTGTATTCTCCCCTGACCCTTCTGGAAACACCCCAGCGTGGGAAGGTTCCCCGTGTCCCATTTAGGCCAGTGCTATTAGAAACAAACGTGTAAATTACACTCCCTCCATCTGCAGACATGTTCCCCGAGTACGGCGTCAGTTACCACCACTCAGAAAAGAGGGATGGCAATCTAGTTTGGGAAAAAAATCAATTTGCCATCAGATTAGAAATCAACTGTAAACATGTTGAAGAATTCTATTTTTTTTTCACTACTGCTCTGCCTTTTCTTCACAATCTGTTGTGGTGTCAGACTTATTTTGACAATACTTGTAGAACTTGTCATATTAACAAAGTTATCAAACTGAGTGAGCACAGGCGTAGCAACAGCTGCAGTCCAGGGTCCAAAGAGCCGGCCACAGGTAGCCACCAGGACACGGCCCCGCTGTAGCTGCTCGCATCCAAAATAGCCCCAAAAGTCCCCAGAGCACTTGCAGTTTTATTTAAATAGCAACAACTGCAGCCGCCCTTCGACCTGGAACAATCTACTCCAAACTTTCAAACTTAGGATAAAAATAAAAGGAACAAATTTAGATTTGATATATACATATAAGGATTTATTTCTGTTACGATGGTGTCACCTGGCTATTTTTTCCTTTGTGAAAGTACTTCATAAAAAAGGACACTAAATTCACTACACTGATGGGATTTATTTGATGTTACATAACAAACTCAGAAATACTTGCTTAAAAACAAAATAAACCCCATAATCCACTAAGACTGTAAATTGGTGGGGTAGGAACAATCTTTTCATTATTCGTGTCTACAGAGCTTAATACAATGAGGTCTCAGTTCTTTGCTAACATCTCTAGGTGTTAACACAATGCTATTAAATCTACTCAATAGCCAAAGACGCCGTTGGTGGATTTATGTGTCTCATTCCTTCGGAAATGTGTTAAACTGACACAATAGTTTAATGGCCAGATTTTTCAGCTGCAATGTCTGATTTTGCACGTACATCAGATAGTGTGCATCTCTTTATGCAAATGGTTGTTGGATTTATAAGCACAAAACATACACGCCTGAGAACGCCTATTTGTGGAGTTGAGCTGCTTTCAGAAGGGAAAACGATCACATTTGGGTACCGGGGTCACGCTGGAGGAAAATAGCAGGAGCCATACTTAGCAGGCGAAGTTGCTGCTTTCCATTTTCGGTTGCCTGTGAAAACTAAACTGGCTTAAGTTTCGCTTTCTGGCCCTGTTTTTGATCTGCCTTTATTTTTACACCAGAAAACCTCTAGTTCAGTGGAGCTTTATCTGCCACTGCCACGGACCGGCCCCGGCACCAGCTGCCATGCCAGGCCTCTCCCTGGCACCCTGGGGTGAAGGTGCGGGTCCCTGCTCTGATTGCTACCTTTTTTTTTTTCTCTCTCCAAGTATGCTAGATTTTCTCTGGATCTATTTTTTTTTTCTTCGCCAAGATGTTAATTTTTCTGGTAGATACGCAACTCCCCCCGCACACCCCCTTTTCCTCACAGCCTGGGCCCCACTCTCCTCACCAGACACGCTCATCACCCCCTGGGACATTTCCTGGGGACACGCTACGTTTTCCTCCCTGGATACGCCTGTTTTTCACCTGGACATGTTAAAGTTTTTTCCCCAGTGGGTAGATCTTTCTGCTGCATATATTACTTATACCCTGGATATACCACTTTTTCCCTCAGTGGATTTGCTCGTTTTTCCCTCAGTGGATGATGCCACTTTTTCCTCAGTGGATTTACTACTTTTCCTCAGTGAGTGACGCTCCTTTCCCCTCAGTGGATAACGCTTCTTTTTCCTCAGTGGGTAACACCCCTTTCCCCT
>JAOQGH010000005.1:1469852-1504797 GCA_025769975.1 Gallinago jamesoni
TTCCTCAGTGAGTGACGCTCCTTTCCCCTCAGTGGATAACGCTTCTTTTTCCTCAGTGGGTAACACCCCTTTCCCCTCAGTGGATAACGCTCCTTTTTTCTCAGTGGATAATGGCACATTTTCCTCAGTGGATAACGCTCCTTTTCCCTCAGTGGGTAATGACACTTTTCCCTCAGTGGATAACACCCTTTTCCCCTCAGCGGATAACACTCCTTTTCCCTCAGTGCACAATGGCACTTTTCCCCCAGTGGACAGGTCCCTCTCCTGTATATTCTCTTTTGCTTTGTTTTGTTTTGTTTTGTTTTGTTTTTTCTGAATACATTAATTTTTCGTCTTTGGCTAGTTCAGTACGGCCTGCGCCTCTCGAGGTTCCCCCCGCGCCCTTCTTCAAGGCCCACGCCGGGTGCCTGTCGCTTTAAGGCGGCGCGGGCCCACGCGGCGGTGGGGCGGGGCGGGGCCTAGCTGCGCGCGGGGCGGGGCCCGGCGGCGCACGGGGCGTGGCGTGGCGGCGCGTGGGCGGGGCCTAGCGGGCGCGCGGGGCGGGGCCTAGCGGGCGCTTCACCTGCAGCCCAGAGCGGAGCGGGCGCCGAGCGGTGGCGGCGGCGGCGGGAGCGGGCTGGCCCCCGGTAGCGAGCCACCGGTTCAGCGGCCACCGCGGAAGGTCGGCCGCCTCCGGGGCCATGAGGACCGGCTGGCGGGTGCTGCTGGTGCAGCTCCTCCTCCTCCTCCTCCTCCTCCTCCTCCTCCTCCTTCCCGTCTGGGGCTCGGCGGCGGCGGTGGTAAGTGGGGCGCCCCGGCGGCGGGGGTGGTGGTGGTGGTGGTGGTGGTGGGAACGGGTGGGCTCCGCGCCCCGCGGGGGTTGCGCTCCGCGCCCGCACGCTCAGCCGCCTCGGCCGGCTCCGCGCCCCGACCCCGAACGGGGTCGGGGCGCGGAGCCGGCCGGGGCGGCTGAGCGTGCGGGCGCAGCTGCTGTCGCTGCCCCCCTCTCTCCCATCCTAAAAAAAAAATATAAATAATCATTACAGTTTTTAATTATTATTATTTTTTTAATCGTTCGTTTGGGCTCCGGTGAAACTTGCCCTCTGTGCTGCGCTCCGCCAGATAAACTTTGGGGCTTTGCGGGGGAGGGGGGGGGGGTGAAGCGGCGCCTTCCGCCCGCCCGCGGAGCTCTCCGCGCCCGCGGAGCTCTCCGCGCCCCGGCTGCCGTCCCTCCTCCTCCTCCTCCGCGACGGTGCCTTTAACTCTTTTTATTTTTTTTAACGAGCCCCTAAACACCCCGAGCGGGCCGGGGAGGGGGGTGGGGGGTAACGGTGTGGGAAGTTTGGGGAGGGGAGGGTGGGTTTAGGGTTGGTTTTGGGTGGTTTTTGGTTTTTGTTTTTTTTACCCTAAAATGAAGGGCTCTCTGCGGAACGTCCCCGGCCGCCCCAACGCGTGGCTGCGGCGTTGCGGGGCGAGCGGGGAGGCTGCTGCGGGTC
This sequence comes from Gallinago jamesoni, assembly GCA_025769975.1. Taxonomy (NCBI): domain Eukaryota; kingdom Metazoa; phylum Chordata; class Aves; order Charadriiformes; family Scolopacidae; genus Gallinago; species Gallinago jamesoni. The sequence continues at coordinate 1,471,328 of JAOQGH010000005.1, forward strand.
GTGTCGGAGCGGCTGCGGGAACCGGGAGCCGCTTATTTCCCAAGGAGCCGCTCGTTTCCCAGCCGGAATCCCCCGGTGCCCGCTGGAAGGGACCTGCGGGGGGTGTCCCCCCATCCCCGGGGGGGCGGCGGTTGTGCTGGGGGGAAGCCTCCCTGTAATACCGGGGTGATTTCAGACTCCAAAGCCCGTTATCGTCGCTCAGACCCTCGGAAATTTGGTAGTGTGTGGTGTGGTGTTTTTTTTTTTCTTTTTTTTTTTCTTTTTTTTCCCGGCACTGTCTTGGCAGCGAGGGCCGGAGTCCCCGGCGCCGCGGCTCCCTGCGCTCCCCGGGCAGGAGCTGGCGTCCGTCCCCCCAGCGGGGTTTCCAGCGGAGAAACCTTGGCTCGCTTTCCGCTTACTGAGCTCTTCCGAAAGGACCCTCCGCTCCTCTTCCCTTCTCTCCCTGTACCGCAGCACCGGCTGTGCCTGGGCGCGTTTTGGGGACCGGGCGAGCTGCGCCCCCGCTCCCCGGGGAGGCAGGGACGCGCCTGGAGTCGCTCGTTCCCGGGGCGATGCCTGTCCCGGGCCCCCCCGGCTTCACCCCGCGCTGTGGCTGCGGGGCTGGAGGCGTTAGAGGCTGCGTGGCTGAGCGATGCTCTCTCTCTGGCTAGCGCTGCCGCCAGCCCGGGAGCGTTGGAAATCCTTTGCCGCCACCACCACTTGTTTGTGCATAAATCACCTGGCGCTTGTTAGGCGTAAATCACTGCATTAGGTGCTTCCAGAGAGCTGCCCGGGGCCGGGCTCTGGGACCCTCCTCGCTCCGGAGCGGCTGCCCCATCCCAAGGACCGGGCTGACCCCCCCCCCCCCCCCCAGTGGCAGGGGCTGCTTCCCTTCTGCATGGTCCGGAGTCACAGCAGAGCTGGGGGGGGGGGGGGGTTCAGCTGGATGCTTCCCCCTGGGTGTTGGCAGGTCATCTGTGTGTCCCCTCCATCCCCACTGGGGCAGATGGGGGTGGGTGGCAGGGGTTAGCAGCAGGCAGAACCTTGGGGAGGAGGGGGACTTGAGCTGATCACAAGCTCCCCGGGGGGCTGCTGCGAGCTGGGGTGTTTCTCCTCCTTCAGTCCCAGGGTTTTGCCCGCTTTCTCAGTAGTAAAACTGAGTGGTTTGGATGTGGCAACATCAGGCCTTTGCGTGGCTCCAGTGCTCGCACTGGAGCCACGCAAAGGCCTGATGTTGCCTTGATGAATCGCTGCTCTTTGTTTCCTTCCCCTCCTCTGACAGTGCCCAGTATCCAGCCTTTCCTACAAAACAATGCTCCTTATTGTAGTCAGGCAACTCTTTGCTGGCCCCGTTTTATTTTTTTTATTTTTTATTTTTTTTTTATTTTGCGAGCTACAGTATGGATGTGCTCCAAGAGACAGGGCGCTTGAGCACGAGCGGGGACTGCTCGCACGCTGCCTCCCTGTTTAGGTTTAGCCCAAACGCTCGTCGCTGGGTGCAGACCACTTTCCCGAATGGTTGGATTCATGGTGCGTGTTCTCCTCGTTGTGTTTGTGCAGGCACACAATGGGGATCTTACAGTTAGACCCACGTGCAAGCCTGGCTTCTCGGAAGAAGACTACACGGCGTTCGTCTCCCAGAACATCATGGAAGGGCAGAAGTTACTCAAAGGTAAGTGGAATAAAGAGCTTAATAGGTTCCGCGATGACTGTATTTTCGGGAGGTGAAAGGAGGCTTAAGGATGCTGGTTTTGATGGTGAAATTGTCTGCAGAACTGTGTTTGTAGGAGGATGAAACACTAAGTGGTTTACCTGAGTGCAGGTTTGAATACAGATGAACTATTCCAAGTCCACACGCTGTCTGCTTCAGGTGGCTCGTTTGCCTATAGTATGTGAGGTCATCGCATCGCTTTCAAGTCTCCCACTCCCACCCTGTCTGAAGGAACTCTACATTTGATATTTTAGAAAGTATTTTTATGTATGAAATTTGAAGTTCCTTAAATTATCTCTGCTTTGAAATGCATGATAAAGCAGACGTTGTTGTTGGAAATGTGGTAAACAAGCCTACAGACATTCTGTTCGCAAATGTGGCATTCGTTTTCATCACTGCCCCACTGACAACATGAAAACACAGGCAAAAAGAAACTACCAATTAGCTGTATAGTAATTGCAGGATTATAACCACTTTTGTGATTGTAAACTCTAAGATGTCTTCATAATCCAAATAACAATAGATTATCCTATGTATTGATCTGTCTCCCTTTCAAGTTAAAAATAATTAAACTTTGTTTGCATTATGCAGGAAATCGTTGTTTTACTCCAAGAGAGTTTTTGAAAAATAAAACCCCCTCTCGCCTCCCCTTTGTACCTTCCTTGAGTTGAGTCACTGACCATTGGTGGGTCTTACAGCAGTTTGGAAAACCCAGCGTGTTGTGGAGCCCATCAGGACCTGGTGCTCTGCTCGAGGGTCTATAAACCCTTTGCTGCCTTCTCCCGAGTGCCTTCGCTCACACGTGTGTGTCTCTGCCAGAAAGCTGGGATTTCTGTCTTCCTCTGGAGCAGACACCTGCTCCATTACTTTGATTTCTCTCGAAAGAGAGGGAGAGTTGTCAGTATTCTTTCTGGCTTCAGCAGAATCCAGGACTGGCCGTTTTTTCTGCACACGAGCTGGCAGTCGGTTTTGTTTCTGAGCCCAGTTGTCTTGGTTTTGCTGTTCAGGAATTCTCTTGACTGGCCTGGCAACAATTTGTAGATGTTGGGGAGTTTATTTTTAGTCTGAAAGATAACCAAATAGGCATTTGACACAGACAAACCCAAGAACATTGTAACACATGGAGAGACCAGACACTAATTGTTTACGTATTTAGTAGCAATTTTTTTTCCTATACACTGCAAGGCTTTACAGCTCAGTATGTAAACTGAGTAAATTTCATGCTCTTTAGCCAACCTTAGGCAAAACGTAGGAAATTATTTGATAAACAATGTCCTCCAACTACTAGAAAATCGTGTCATTAATATATTTGCTAAGAGGAGGATTTTGTGCAGCTTTGGTGCTGCCTGTTCCTGTGGGTGGGCAGCAGGGCTGGAGTCGGCTGGCAGGGACTTCGGAGGCACCGCAGAGGCTGTCGCTTCATTTCAGTTGCAACTGATAATTTTTGAATATGAAATTATATTCTATTTAGGCTGTCAGGTTGATTGGAATAAAAATATATTTCTGTTTAACTTCATCCTTTGGGGGCCAGTTGCAGTTGTGTGTTAGTCGTGGCTGACCGAGCTGGCCCTGGGGTTTCCGTGTGTGCGTGTGGCACTCCTGAGACTTGTGTCCCGATGACATCGTCACGAGCTCCGTGATTTGCAAGCAGTCTGTCAACTGAAGGAGAAAGAAGAAAGTGCAAAAGCTGTGTTTGCTAATAAGAAAACTATCGTCTTTACACCTTTTAATCTACAGTCAAATACATGGTGCTGTTTATCATAGGAAACAAATTTATCTAATTAATTTGTACATTAATGGGGGAGAAAATATGCTGCATAAAATTCTTCTTCATGCTTGTGTTGTTCTTTATATATATTCTAGCATGTAAAATTGGTAGTTTTCCAGTTTAGGTTTAATTTTACTTTCTAACACTTGATATGTCTGAAGCATAAAATGTTTATCTCTTTCTTCCATCTGGGTGAAGTATTGTACAATAGTTCAGACCAAAAATGGGTTCAGATTGCTTACATTATCGTGTTTGATAGATTGACATATGTACCGTTTCACACCATCTCACCACGCAGAGCTTGGCTGCCAGCTACCACCATCTTATTCATCAGCGTTCAGTAATTCATCTCCAGCCCAAATGGGCTGCTTGCCTCAGAAACAGGGGTGGGAACCCACCTCTCGGTGCTTTCGTGGAACTGTGGGGGGAGATGTGTGTGTAGTTCAAAGTGCTCTCGAGGGATTCCAGCGGGCGAACAGAAAGTCTTTATGGTGCAGAAGCCTCACTCTGTCCTCAGGAAGGGGGTGTGAGGAGTCCTGGGGCACTTGATGCCCCCTCAAAGTTTGTCCATCAGAAGTGAGGTACCATGTAGACCTCACGTGGTGGTGGATTCCAGCTGGCATTGGGAGGTTGGGATGTGACATGGTTCAGGGACAAGCTTTGTGACAATAAACCAGCGTTTCCCTTCTAAGCTTTCTACTATCCAGCTCTCAAATGTGTGCAGTGTTCTGATTGTACCCAAATGAAAGTACTTGTAGTAGTCTAGGTTTGAATCAAGTTAAACAGATAATGACTGCTTATAATTGACTTATTCCAATGGAAATAGCTTAGCCTTAATTTGACAACAAGAGCTTTTACAGAGTCATTGTTTTATTATAAGTATGCCATAAGCTATTAGCTGCTACTTTGTGGTTTGTCTTATTTGCCTGAGTCAGCTCTCTAACATCCTCAAAACATACAGATTCTAGCAGGAGCGATTTGTTACACAGTAATTAACTTGTTTATGATAAATGTATGGGAGAAATGTCATGGCATTTGTTTTATGTATGAATGAAAAGCATTTGCGTTCTAAAAATTTCATGTTAATTAGACTTAAAATAGTTTTCCCCAGTAGTGCCACAAATACCACATATTACACATCACTGCCGACGTTGCCGCCCGATGATGGGATGTTAGCTGTGCTGACGTGGGGAAAGAGTGTCTTCCTTAGAAATGCCCTCCCTGCAGCTCTTAATAAAAGCTAGTGGGGTGTAATCAGTTATATTTCTTGGTCTTGGCTTTTGTTTGCAGCGTAATAAACTTAGTGCTGGTCGCTGGTGCATGATAATGTTTAAAGTAGGATTGTTAACAATTTTCCTCTTTAGCCTAAGGAGAAATCTCAAGGCAGCAGTATGGCAGAGGGCGATCGTGGCATGGGGATCTCTTTCTCTTTGTTAATTATTCACGTTCACTTCGAATGGTAAGGACACTGGCCCTGCGAGGTGGGGAGCAGTGACGCGCGGTGCTGCACTGGGGGCAGGTCAGGACCGTTAGCTCTGGTGTGTGGGGATGATGATGGTCAGTGGCCTCTCAGGGAAGGAGAGCCATCAGGAGTAGGATGCTCACAGTGACAGATGATATGATCTAGGCAGGACTGATACTCTTGATATTGGGTCTATGCCCTTCCCTATTTTTTGTAAGGTTTTTGGAGATTGTTATTATTATATTTTTAAAAGACCTTTCTCAACATGAGGAATTCGGGTTTTATTGGCATGCTGTGAGACCGTGGTGACTGGTAGTGGGCAGAATGACATCAGGGTGTTAAAGGTGTTATTTTCCAGCCTGGTACCGTCACAGCTCCAGCAGGTCACCTCTCAAACGCAGCCAAACAACGGAACTCGTGGCTTTCCCTACAAACAGGAGACAACGTGAGCAGCCTCTTCTTCTGTTTTTCTGTGCATCTCTTCATCTGCAGTGATTCATGTTTCTGTTGCCCATCCTAAATAGTGCCTGCACTGATGTAGCAGGAGATCTTCACTTGTGTAGGCAGTTACGTTTGGGTAGGAGCGTGTGGAAGCAGAGTTTATTTTCATACGGGAAGATGAATAAACCGTGCCAGCGTGTTCCGCTTTAAGCAAGCGTATGAAACCCAAGGTAGCCAAGCTTCATGCAAATGTGCAAAAATGTAGTTGCTTCCATGCTAGGATTTTACTAGCGTTATTTTTGGTTAAAAACAAATACGTGAAATGCATGAAAACTTCACTGAAATACCTGTCTGTTTTTTTATAATAATTCAGTACGGAGGCCGTCTCTGATAAGTGTTTTAGAGACAGGATGTTTTTCCATGGCCAGAGGCTCTTGTTCTTCCTACTGAAGTTTCAAAACCTCCATCCTGTTCAGCCCTCATCGCCTCCAATAGTAGAACTTAAGCTGTGAATGCTCTTTAGAAAGTATAGAAACAGACCAAAAAACCCCATTGCTCCAAATCTTCATGGGTAGTGTAGAAGCAAATATTAAATTTAAAAAAAAGGGGGAAGGGGGGAGCCTGAGCAAGGCATTGCCAAATATGTTTGAGTCTTGTTACTAGTAGTTCCTGTAGTAGTAACTGTAGGGATATACATTGTACCTCCTTCTGGAGGTAAGTGGATGTAACTGTAATGTTATATACTGTACCTCCTTCTGGAGGTAAATATTCTGTGTTCTTGTGGTGGAGGCAATAGAGGAAATGGAATGTGGAGTGTGTTGGTGAAATGTACCAAGAGCTCTACTTGAAAATAATCATACAGCCCCAAAATACTGCTGCATACCTGAAATTTGGCCCCTGTGAAAGCATGAGCCAAATCTTTACGGAGGATGACTCCCTTCATTGAGTGCCCAGGAGGAAAGAGCATCCCCTGGGGTCACCAGCAGTGACCTGCAGTCAAGCGTGAATCTGCAGCCCTGGGTGGCCCCAATACCCAAACTGGTTAACGGGGACACTCTGCCTGTCCGTGTGTCTGGCTTCCCACTTTTCCTGGATCTAGAATCCAAAAAATATATAAGTATCCTGTTAATTTTGGTAGGACCTCAGCAGTTGGAGGTCCACCTCTGAAGCATCCTTGGGAGGATGTGCCATGCCAGGGTGTCCCCCCTGTGTGCAGGGTGCCTCCATCCTCCCAGTGCCCTTTGGTGCGTTGTATCAGCGCTTCTCAGAAGTGAAGACCATGAGAAATATTGGGCTTTGTTCTGGTGTTTGGGGTTTTTGAGCCACTCTTGAGGGTTGCCGAGTCCTGGTAGCAGCAGGGAAGCTCTGCTGCAGCCCGCTGAGATACCCCCTGCCTCCTCTGAGCTGCTCCGAGTTTAAAAGACAGGGAGACTTTTCCATTCGTGCTTTCATTATTTTCTGGTCTGTGATTCTGCATGAAAAGCAGTTACTGAAGTTATCGTACACATAATTAGCTTCGCAGTTCCCTCATAAAATCTGGAAGTAGGCAAAAATCCACCGGGAACCCAGAACTTTCTCTAACCTTTCTTCCTTACTTCCTTAGAGGAAAAGGAGGCAGAGAGACATCGGCTTTCGATGTTAAGCTCGTACGTGCTCCAGTGAAACTGCCCCTCGGAAAACACTTCTCCCATTCCACAGGACAGTTCCTTTCCAAAGCAGTCTCTCTTCATGGGCAAGTTGCAAATCAAAACCGTAATTTCAATCGTGAGTTCCAGGGGAGACCCCAGAAAGCGGCCGCAGACTGGGGAGCTGTGAGGCGGATTTGTTTTTCATGTTATTCTTCAGATCCAGCTTCTGGCACAGAAATGGTGTTTAAGATGACATTTTTATCTAAATAAAATTGCGGTTAATGAGACCGGAGTAGTCAATAACACTCTGTAGAGTTAATCCCCTTACACTGTTTAATAACTGTATATATTGCTTTCTAGATCAGAGCTTTGAACAAAATTCCTCAAACCCAAGTAAAATTACTTTTTTCTGCATTCTGGGGAGCTAACTGATTTTTATCTGACTAAATCTGCTTCTCGAACAACAGACTCAGAGCTTCTCTCTTTTATTTTTTTTTTTCAGGAGTTTGTCCTTAAAGAACTGCGCTGCTTCAAATTAGGCACTCTTGAAAAAAAAAAAGATATTAAGGAAGAAATGAAACAACAATTTCTATTGAATAATTTATTCATTTCATTATTTATACTTAGGCTTTAAGGAAGTAAGCCATGTCTGCAACAGTATCAATTTGTTATTTAGTATGAAATACCTGTCGTTTTGAACACCAAACCAATGATGTTAGGTCTTTTAAGGTTAGAGAATGTTAATTTTTAAGTCAGTTCTGTGCTCGGAAACTGCCTGTTGCTGACAGAGCTCACGAGCTCTGATCTCACAGAGCAGATGCTGAAAGCGTTCTGGAAATTCTGGGTGGTTTTTTTTTTTTTTTTTGGTAAATGGAAATTATTTATTCTAGTGGTGAAATAATTTCTTGCTGAATTTTTGCCAGTTCTCATCACCTGTTTTCATTGATATTACACGCAAGGCCCCTTCTACCTTGATTCCTGCCCCGGGGGTGGGTGTAGGGCTCTCCTGGGGGCAGCTCCTTCCACCACAGACCGAAGCTGCTGGAGCTCTGGTTCGACAGCAGCACGGGCCACGCGCACAGCTCGTAGAATATTTTAGTAATGTAGATAATACTTAAAAGCCTTATTTGAAGGGCAAGAAGAGATTAAAACTACAGAGGACAGGATTTTGTTGGAAATCTGCTTCTTAATATTTTTTTTGTATAATAGAATGAGTTTGAGTTACGCAGGGAAAGAAGGGAGTTTCCACTCAATTGGCGGTTACTGGTATATTCAGAATTAATGCCATTCCTGTATAAAGCCTACTTTTTTGTTTTTAGGCAAATAGGAACAGTAAGAGGTAAGACCAGAAGGCGGTGTTTGAAAAATAAAGACCAATATTTGCCCTGGGGAATCCAATTTTGAATGGTTTGACAAGGGGTTTGAGATGAACCCATGCCAGCGGTTAGAGGTGGGCATCTCCAGGACCTTGCCCTTGAGTGCTGCCACAGGAGTTTCTGCTGGACCAGGGGGCTCGGCCTATAGCCATTTTGGGGTCTGTAAACCTTTTGTGCACTGGCCAAAGGTTCTGAAGAGTGTTTGGCTTCATGTTCAGTTTTCCATTAAGCACGTTTGGTGTTTAAATGACTCCCCCATGTTACTTTTTCAGGTAAAGCTCAGAAGTCCCTTGGCCGGCTGTGCCACCAGAGGGTTTGCTTACTGCCCACTGTGATGTGATATTTTGGGTTTGATATTTTGTTTAAATATTTATTTATTAGTACTTCTGAAGGAAGAGGCTGAGAGATCTGGGATTGTTTAGCCCGGAGAAGAGAAGTCTCAGTGGGAAGCTTTATCATGGTGTATAAATACCCCATGGGAGGGTGTAGAGATGGTGGAACCAGGCTCTTCTCAGTAGTGTGGGGAGAAAAGGCAAGTGGAAGTGACTGCTTAAATTCCGCTTAAATGGGGAAGAAACTTTCAGTGTGAGGGTTGTCAGACACTGGAAGAGGTTGCATTGCAACAGCTTGCAAAAAAAATGATCCTTTCAGGGAATTTATGAAACATCTTGGAAGCGTAACCTCCAAGGAGAAAACAATTGAGAGGCCAGGGACCAGCGTTCTGCTGTTTGCTTCCATTAACGGCCAGACTTAACTTGGGCATAGTTTGTCTCCTGGCGTAAGGAAATGTTACACTTAAATTCAAAAAGCTCTTGGTTTCCTCTTTATTTTTAGTAGAATAAAAGGAGAACATATGGAGCTTCTGTTTTCCCAAAATATTTGTCATTAGTACTGGCTGCCTCGCTCCTTTCAGCAGAAAGTGAGTTTTTCCCAAGTGAGTTTTCTGCAACATAAAAAATAGTTGGGTTGAACAAGATTTCTTTTTGCCACAGGCTTTATGATTGTGTGTTTTTTTTTTTCCTTGCTTGTATTCATTGTCCCTAATTTATTTATTAATTTAGAATTGCAGTTGCACAGAGGGAGAGAGAAGTGGCAAATGCTGTGGCATATGGGCTGCGCTGTCCTTGGAAGCAGCGACTTCCAGCAGCTTGGGCTGCCCTGGGGCTCGCGACCCCCGGCTCCAGTTCCTCTCTTTGCCAGCCTCTTTAGATTCCCTTCCAACACAGAACTATAATTTTATTTTATTTTTTTTTGCTTTGCCCTCACTACTTTTCTGCCACTGTTCCTCACCACTTGGCAGCGTTTGTAACGGGGAGCCGGTGGCAGTAGCTCAGCCCTGCGGAGCGATGCTGCTGCTCGCAGGGGCCGCGGGAGCTGCAGCCCATTAACATTAGCAGGGTAATAGCAGCCACAGTCTGGAACGCACAGTGGGAACACTGGAAGCTCCTCCAAGGACCCTGAAGATACGTACGGGCCACCCATGAAGGAGGAAAAAAAAAATAGAAATGCCCTTTCTGCTTTGAAATGAGCCAATCTGTGTTTCACTGGTACCCGGCAGCACTGCAATCATTAAACCTATTACTATGCCTATTATAAATCATAATTTTGTAGCAGTTCATAGATTAGTCACAAAAATTACTTTTAGTCTAAAATTTTGTTATACTTAGTTTGTCTAGTAGCAATTCCAATCCTTATTAAACAAAATTGTCTTTAAAATAATTATGAATATAGCAATTATCCAAAGATAAATATTCAAGATTACAAAAACTGTTCCGTACAAAGCTGTGTTGGCTCTAGAGAGTCAGAAAAGGCAGGTCAGTGAAGCAAACATTTAACTTCACCGTGTAGCGTGAGAAGAACATTGGGATTATTGGTATATGAAGTAAAACCATCAAGAAACAAGCTTGTGAAGTTATTAGAAACTAAAGAAAAGGTTGCCCTTGAAAAGGTGCAAATCAGGACTAGTTTAAAGCATAAAATTTAATAGCCTATGTGCTATTGATACAGTCAAAGTCATGATTAATAGGGAACTCAAGGTCAGTCCTGGGTGATTGCTACTTGCCCTGTGGATGCTTCTGGCCAGGCAGTCATTTCTGGGAAGTCTCACTGATGCCACCGAGGGCTGTTTGTGGCACTGCCTCGACATCCTCCTTACGGTCTGTTTGCTGGCATTCCATGGACTCGTGGAAAAAAAGGGATTGGAGGGGCTCAGGAGGGTGTCTGATGGATGTCCTTCCTGCAGGCACGAGCAGCTCCTTGGGCATGGCTTTGTCCCCATCATGGTCTTGAGGGTCCCATTGCAAGGACCAGAGGCAGTATATGATACTGCTTCCCTCTCCTTCCTTTGTGTTTAAGCTGAAGTTCTCATGATGCAATTTAAACCTGTTGCTAGTTGTATTTTTTGTCATGGGCAGAGAGCAGGTTTTGCCTTTTATTTTTTTTTTTTTTCCTCCAACACACTTTAAAATATTTTTTTTCCCAGTTTTTGTGGGCTGAACCACTTGTGTGTTCCCTTTGGCGTGTCGTGCCCGGTGTCCCTCCTCCGAGCCCTCGCCTTCTCTCCGTGCGTGGTGCCCCAGGCTGGTGGGACGGTGCCAGCCGTGTCTCGTGGAGCTGCCTCTTCTCCAGGCAATACTCTGCTTGGTTTATCTAATGTGGTGGTGGCTTTTTTTCTTAACAGAATGGCACTGTTGACTCATGTTCAGCTTGTGATCCAGTATAACCTCCCACGTGGCTTTTTGAGGAACTGCTCCCTACCCAATCACTTCTGTATGTGCATGAATCTGTATGTGTGTGAATCCTGCTGATTGGGCTACCTTGCTCCTCTTCTGTTGTGTTTCATCTTTTTTAATTTCTTTTTTCTTCTTGGCCCAATCTGACTTTGTTAGGGTTGCTTTGAATTCTAATGTTGACCTCCAACAGAGTTGCAGTTGCATCCTGTGCTCATTTCGTTTGCAGATGTATCAAACATATGCTGCCTTCCTTTAGCTGTTCTGTTAATAAAAGCGTTGAACAAAACCAGTTGGGAACAGACTGTCGCAGGGCCCATGTGATGGAGCTGTCTGCTCTGGCCATGAACCACTGAAACTTAGGCTCTGAGTAAAGCTATTGAAATAAGTAAAATTCAAATAGTGGTTTGCAGTCTGAGCCTTCTATCTGAGTCTTGATGTCATGTATCTGGGATCTGCAGGAACACGAACCCAAATGTCTCCGTTTGTCACTGGAAACATTTTATGAGAGTTACAAAACCTGAGATCATTGTATTTTAACCATCTAGACTGAGATGGGTTAGTACAAATTAACTGAAATGCTGTTGGAGGGAAGGGCTGCTTTGGTTCCATCCAGTGCTGGACACACTGAATTTGTAGGGTTTTTGAAGTGCCCCAGCACCAGAGGTGGGTTTCCAGGGTCTAGGACATGTTTTCCAGGCTGGACTTCCCTGGAATGCCGGGAGGTCTGCTCAGGAGAGGATGCTTTTATTGAAGAGGCTGTTACTGATCCTGACGTGAGCTGAAGGGAACGGATTAAATGAAAGCTAAAGCATGAAATGGGGGTGTTGTACCTGTGTGTGGAGTACGGGCTCTTGGACACGGTCTGTGCTCACTCTGCTGATGTTGTGTCCCGTTTCCCATCCTGGGATCTCTGATCCTGTAACGTGTAGAGAGCAAGGTGTTCACTCTACACCAGGTGTTGCACTGCCTGTTTTAATCATCCCTGTCTTACTCCTCGAGGTTATTATAAGGCCTAACCCTCGCTGAAACATTTTACTGTTCGATATCTCTGTTTAACTTTGCCCGTTGTGCCTGTGTGGTTTGGGTAACTGAAGCTGATCCCTGTGTTAGAGGAAGAGACTCCCTCTGCTGATAAGATCTGGTTCTGGAGCATCTCGCTTCAGGGGGGAATAGAGTAGGGCTAGTGGACGTCCAAATGGAAAATTATTTATAGAGTATTTCCCCCCCTAGTGAAAGTGCTTCCCTGGGGAATCGGAAAAAGTCATCGTTTCAGGTCCTGTAAGCCTTGCTACTTATCTTTCAGCAGCCTAATTATTGCTGGCTGGTTGCTTAGCTCCCTTGAAAACAGAAGGTTTACACAATTACACATGAAAGGCAACTCTTTTACTCATCTCCAGAAGCTTTAAGTATTTTTGTTTTGTGCCTGAATTATTTGGATGAATTATACTTCCATTTATTTATATTTTCATGGGCTTTTGAACACTTTTCAATTGATTGGATGCCTGCTTTTGCCTTTTTGACCCTCTGTGGAGAATAGAGAAATGTGGGTAAATGGCATTTTTTTAAAAAGAACAGCTTTTTATGTTGTTTGGGTTTTTCCTTTTCAGTGGAGGGAAGGGGCGGGTTGAGTATGAAGAAAAATATATGTACAGTTGCTTGGACTGGAGAAACTGTAGGTCATGGCAAGATTTGGTGTGATGAAATCTTCAAGGTTGGCAACTGACATATTTGGATCACATCCAAAGATTTTTTTTATACTGCCCTCAAACTAAAAGAGGAAACAGTCATCAGGAGAAGTTTAAAGATCTCTACATCACTAAACTCTAGGTATCTTGTTCAAATAACTGAATAGTGGATTGATTATCTCTTTGCAAAGTTTACTGAAATAGATTATTTATTTATTTTTGTTGGCCTGGAGTTTGAGACAAAGAGAAATGGCAAGTTAAAAGGCCAGTCGCTAAACTTGATATCAGGCGAGCTGCTCTTGCCTCCTGGCTGGAAAAACCCACGTGGGAGGGTTGTGGGGTGCGGTGAGCCGTTAGAAATGTTGGGGCTTGTGTTAAACATAAAATGGAGATTTAATCCCAAACTGATCACTGAGCACCCGTTTTGTGAGTCTTTGTGGGCATGTCTGTGAGCGGTGAATTAACTGGTGTTTTGGCAAAGCTCATGCAGATGATGTATTTTACTGGGATGAATTTTCCCTAGTGTTTTCAATAAAACAAAGTTTATTTTCACCTTTCTACTGTGAATTGAGGCATAATGTGGGTTGTATCCTGTTAAATAGCAGCAGAAGTGAGCAATAGTGGCACAGCTGGTTTTACCTTTATAATAATGCAGCAAGTGTCATTGCCTGGGAGGATGTGATGCCGAAGCAGAGCTCTGTTAGTGCAGCAGCACTGTCCTTTGGCAACACAACTCTAAGAGGGAGAGTTTAACATCTGTGGAGTGGGGCTGCTTCTGGAAAAAAAACCTAGTAACTTAAAATAGGGGTGGGCAAGACAAAGAGAAGTAGAATGTTGAGTGCTAGGAGGCTTGGCTACCCTACAGAACTGCTGGACCGTGGGTCCTGTTGGATCTGGATGACTCCCAAAGTGGTGTCTATTGTGGAGACCTAAAGAGAAGAGAAAAATTTCTGCAACGGTTTATTAACAGTCTAAGTGGTTGTGCAGCCTTTCGTCTGCATCGGGGTCCCTTGTGGACAGTCACTCGTAGCCATATATCTGTCTGCACCTCCAAGAGAAATTTGTAGGGAATCCACACACTGAAATGCCTACTGTTCTTAGAGGAGCTGTCCTGAAAAAGAAAAAAGGAGGGGGAAAAACCTCAAGGTTATATATCAAAATAAGGAATACATGCTCAAAAAAAGTTAATATCTGGTGAATGTCAATTAAGTACTTCCCCAGCTAATAAATACCTTAGGAGGTATAAAATTTAATACTCCTAAAATTGCAGAACCTTTGAAGAACATTTTTAATTTGGACTCATTGGGAGCAGGAGATTTAGCAGTGACCTGTTCAGAGGTGAGTGCTGAAAAAGACGTGATGGAATGAGGGTACATTTCTTGAGTGTTGTAGACACTTTGGCTGAAGATTTTCTTCCATTAGGTGGCTTTTGAAGCAGTCTATTTTTAAGTTTTTGTGTAACACATCAGCTGAATTGCACTAGTGAAGTGTCCTGTTTATTTAGGAGCCTGGCCTGGAGTGTTTCTGAAGGCTCGGCTGGTTGGGGAGCGGGTCACCGTGCCACAAAACAGCCTGAAGAGCAACTGCCCGTGGACTCTCACGGGGCCATGGAGACAGGTTCTGCTCATTTCAGTTTTAAAGCTTAAATCCCTTGCCTGCCTAAGGATCTCAGTGCCCTGCCATGGCCACCTCTGGAAAACAGCTGAGATGTGTATTTTTCAGAGGGCAGTGAGCTCTGTTTTATGCTGGAGCTTTCTTTGAGAGCTGAGCAGATCAGGTCCAGAAACTGCTGGAGGTCACCGGGACATGGTGTAGTAGTGACAAGTTCATTGGGAAATGAGAGGCAAACCAGACTTTGCCCCAGTTGGCCCGCTCCCCAAGGAGCAGTGCCCCCCGGGGTTTTTCTCTTGTGTCTTTTCCTAATCCCCGTGGCAGTCAATTTTTTGGCACTTTACAGTTTGGAGAAAAAGAAACCAAAATGAAGTAATAGATGGCATTTGTTTTGGCCCTAGTCGTGACTCATAAATAGGGATAACATCTGTGCTGATGGTTTTTCATGATATATAACCAGATTGAATGAATAAAGTTTTCATTTATTGCTGTTCTTTTGCAATTGTTATATTTAGGGAGTTCCAGTATCAAGAGTGAAAGTATCTGTTTATGTATATTGCTCATGTATAGATCAGCATTTATGTACAGCTTGCGAATTTTAATTTAGCCACTGTATCTTTTTAAACTAAAAATGGCTTATTGCCTTTCCCTGAGCTTTACAAAACTTTGTCAAGATCCCTCCCGAATCTCAGTCTGTTGAAGACTGGAGCTGTTGCCAGGTCTGCACCATTCTTTTAATTAAAAGACAAAAAAAAGAGAAGTGAAACTTCCAGTGGATGTAAATCCTTTTTCTCCTGAAATGATGTAAATCAGCGCGACTCCCGAAGTCACTGGAGCTATTCTGACTTACATCTACTGAAAAATCTGGCACGTAATATTCCTGCTGGTCTTTTCTTTTGCCCAGTGGTTGCTCGGGGCAGAGCTGGCACCACCGACAAAGCGGGCTCTGAGGAGCTGACCGAGGGTGGCCACGGCTTCCAGCGCTGCTGATTCAGCACCGCACAGCCCCTTTTCCTCCTCCCTTTGTGCGCCAGATGAAATTACTCTGCAGGCTGGCCGGGAGCCACAGGCCAGAGTTTTCCAGCCTTATACCGTGGTATCCTAGCCCGTGGCATCCGAGAGGTCTGGCGCTGCGTGCAGCTCTTCTGCGGCGCTGCACAGGGGTCCGGGCTTTGGGCATCTGTCTCCTTGTGAGGCTAACGCCAGCAGGACTGAAAATATTTTGATTGTCTGAGTGAGATGATAATAAAATGGGGTTCTGTTAATTGAAGGCAGGGATATCGTGGGGATGAGGTTACTGTGCAAACTCCACTGTGTGTGTTTGTCGTGGCAACGTTTCTTTAGATTTGCCTTACGGAATTACAGGCTAATAAATAATGAGTGTGAGTCTTTAATGAACATAACACAACCGTGGCACTAGTGAGGCGTCCTGCCTGTGATCAGGGGTTGTGTCATTAGGGCTGGTCGAGTGACTTACCATAATTTGGGGAAATCTGTTTCCTTCTGTGTCTCAGTATATGGACATTCCTTGTCAGTCCTGAGGGGGTTTGGAATTGCCCCAAGAGGGGAGCAGTGGGACGTGCTCCATGGGGAGCTGGGTCATGTTCATGTCCTGCAGAGCTGGGCTGTCTGTGACCGCTGTCGTGCAGGCACATGAGTAGAAGAAAAAGGGTGTTTTCTGTTCACTGACAATTCCTGGCTTGGTGCATTAAAACAGTACTGGTGGCTCTGCTGGGCTTTCCACTTGGGGGTCATGGTTGTGGCTCATGGCAACGTGGGTCTGGCCATCTTTGGCCAAGCGTGGGTATTGCTCCCATGCACTCGCTCGGCTCTGACGCTCCTGGTCCTTCCAAAAAGGACTCCAGTGAATGGAGAAAGCAGCAACGAGTGGAGAAAAGGTCAAACAGATAAAAAGTAGAAGTCATCCTGCTTCCAGCCTGGAGAGCCATCAAAGCTGTCCTGTCTGAGCCAGGTCTTTGAGTGCAGTTGAAACCAGGCTTTATAAATTTTCACAGTAAGTTCAGAAGTTTCACTAGATCTCTCCTCCCTCACCTGAGTGTCTCACTGTAAGGGACTTGCCTTGGATCAGAAGGATGGGCAGCCCATACGTGTGATCTTGGAGTTGCCTGATTGCTTTTCGGCTTGCTTTCCATAGCTTAAAAAAAAAGAAAAAAAGCACAGCCAAACAAAACCTCCTGGGTTTAATACCAGGATGGAAGTATTTTTACAATTAAAAAGTATTATTGAATAAGAACATTTTTCTAACAATAATACTCTGTGTGATACAAAAGGGGAGTTCATGTTGATGGTTTCAATGCCAAAACAGAGGTGGGCAGATCAGAAAAGTTGTTTCTGAGCGGTTTGTTCCATTTTCTGAGACCTCGTTCAGTCTCGTGTAGCAGGTAGTGCTGCCAAGCCAAGGGTTTATCTATTGATTTCTGAATGTATTGTGCTGTTAATCTAAAACTGCTCTCCCCAGTGGGATTTCTATTCAGAAGGCTCTAGCCAAGCTCAGGGAAGTTATTTGATTTGGGAAGTTTGAAGGAATAATAAAAGGAGGATTGATGCAGTTGGATTTTCATGAGCTCAGTCCTCCAGTAAAATAGAGAGGCTTCTCCTCCTCCGTGTATCTGTGCTGGTGCGGCTTGTTATTTGGGAGGAAAGCAGAGTATGGAGATCACTCAAGTTTTACTGTCTGAAAACTTGTAATGATGAAACTTGCTCAGAAGGCAGTTATGAGAACAGTGCTAGTGATCTAACAAAATATAAAAAATGAATGCATTACTGCAGCTTTGGCTTTTCATAAACATATGCACTTTATTTTGTAGTGATTAGGCTTTTCCTGCTATCTTTTAAACTAGTAAAGTTTAGTGCTAGAAATGCATTAATGGAATTTCCCAGGAAAAGAAATGTGGCAAGGGAATTGCACTTCTTTAGCAGGGGCTTTGCCCCTCTTATTTCCAACATCCTTCAAGTAATTAAGGAAACTAAACCTTTTAAGAGAGCTGTGGCAGGAAAGCAGATGGACGTTCTAGTTAATAAAATGTTTTGTACTTTTCCTATGATGTGAATAGAGAAATAAACAGTCTTGTATTACAGTAAAACCCAAAAAGTAGTTTTGCATTTGAGGGGTCTGGCCTGTGGTCTGTAGGGCTGAGTTAAAGAGGGAAGTGGATGAGATGTGATTGGTAGCAAAATGAAAAGAAAAAGAGACATTTTTACCTTTTTGAGACTATAATACTGTCTTGCTGAAACCGGCTGCCTTTGGCTTCCCGGTGCCCATGACTGGTCCAATAATAGCTTTATACTATTTCATTAGGATGTTGTCAAATTAAATCACGGGAAGTGGACTGGTGTCTGAAAAGAGTCTCCTTGTGAGTGTTCCCTGGCTCTGGAGCGTGGGGGTTTGCTCGAGATGAGGAGTGTTACTTCCTCAGGCTTGGAGGTGTACTTGTTGCTCTTATTTATGCAAAAAATACAGTTCTCTGGAGGTATGTGATTAACCCGAGGTGTTATTTTATTGCATACCCAGGTGGGAAGCTGGAAATTAGGAGTATGCAGGAAGAATTATCTGGATATGGGGAAGAATGTTGTATTAACTATGCAGTTAGTCTTTGTCAGTAGCATTTACGGTTTTTTCAGTCCTTGTGGTGAGTAACCTAGCAGAATTTATTGGTGAATAGTTCAATTTGCTTAAATGGGCTGATTTTCTTGAGTAGGCAGAAATTACATCTTACTTCATGTCTCGGATTTACTTTAAATGAAAGGCCAAATCCAGATTTGACTTGCTTTTCTTCCTGAAGTCCTATTCAAGCGCTGGGTGAATAGGACACATAGGATTTTGTGCAGGAAACTGTTGAGAATAACTTGATTTACTGGGGCTGGGGTAACCACTAGCATTTAAGACTCTGCTAAAGATCCAAGTTTATCAACCAGATAGGCGGGAAAAAAGTGGGGGTTTTTTATATTTTTTTTTTTTTAATCCCCCATGTAGAAATAAGTGCTTCAGAATATCTGAAACATCCACCTGCATCATTTCACTGCTGAGAATTGGGTAACTGTGTAAAATTATATTGACCTGAGGGGATTGAAATATAGAAGTGGCCATGCGCTTAACTGTGCAGGAATCAAACTGTTTCACTGATAACATTTTATTGATTCATCTTCTCTCGGTGTTACAAGTAGCCTGAAGCTTCGCAAAATGAGCTGGCAATGTTTTTGTGTTGTGGACATTGCAGTGTTGCAGCTCTTCATAGGTATTGAAATGTTATATATGGGCTGAGAGCTCACATAATTATTGTGATTTGTAATGACTGGGACTGCAGATGGGGCTTCCCAGAGGTTTCATTTGGAGCTGGAGAGCTGGTAATTCCTCTTTTCTGTTTAAGAATCCGTTGTCCCTCCTTTTCTCTGCAGCTGTTGAGGTTTCTCTCTGTGAAAAGCTGAACCGTATCTCAGACTTAATGAAGATGCGTAAAATGATTGAAATTGCCTTAACAAGGCAGCGCTCTCTATACAGCTGCAATGAAAATGGGTCTCGCTGTTCGCAAGGGATTCTTTGTCCTTTTCATAAAGGAACCGTGGTTTCTACCCGTATTATAAAAAATAATAACAATAACAAAAAGCCAACCCTTCTTACAACAAAGCTTTAAGAAAATGAATGGCTTAAAAACCGCAATGGCAGATTGTGAGTTTAACCTGCATGTGTTGACTAATTAAATTCTTTTGAAGGAGCTAATTTCATGTGTTTTATTTAATGAAGGCTTACTTAAGATTTTAATGATGTGGGTCTTTTCTCTTTGGTAGAATGCCATATTGACTCATGACATATTTTTACACAGGCTTCATTCTGCTGTGAACAACAGTAGTTGAAAATGGGAGCACTTGATAAAGTATCATTAAATTAGCTTATTGTTGTTGCAGATTTTTATTATGCTACTTCACGGAGATATGAATTGATCGCGTGGTACTTGCTGGTTTTTAAAGGTGCAGCATTGTTATTGATTACGCTACTTTATCTCAAGTGTTTCATCAGCCTGCTGGCAGCCTTGTTCCCTCTACAATTTTAGAAAGTACTAGCCTTTGTGCTTTTTTTCCTCCTTTTTTTTTTTTATTTCTGTGTATTTCATGTCTGTGCATGTCCTCTCTGGAAGAGATGGTGTTCCGTGTTGTGCCATGGCCTCCCCTCGTGTCCCCAGCTCTGCCCCGTCCTGGGGTGCTGGCGTTGCCCAAGGCTGGAGACCCCATCGATGTCCTGCTCGAGGTGCTGCCAGATCTTCTGTTGTCCTGGGCTGATTTCCAGGGAATCCCTAAGATTTACTGGCCCCGAGGGCAGAATCAATCCTGTTCAAGTTCTACTGCCTATGCATTTGGAATGGGGGGGTTCATTGGTGCTGTTGGTGTGATTTGTTCGTACTGTGATGAACGTCACAAATGAAGTGGGAAAACCAAGAGCCTACATCTTAGTCAAAAATTTCAGATGTCTTCCCATGTTAACTGGGATAGTGGATTTCTTCTATAAATCTTGGAACACCCAGACTGTTTCAATACTAAGTGTATTGGAAAAGGATTGCTGTCAAGGCTTGTCCATCTAATTAAATTCCCTTATTAGCACCAGCACTGCAGTCTGCCAGAGAAGACATTAGATGAATAATCTTTCCAACTTACCTAGGTTAAAACGAGATGGCCCTTTGTGAAATGCGAAGCTGAAACTCCAATAACAAAGTATATGTGTTGCTCTAGTCACCCTTTCTGTGTGATCTGTGGTAATTCAATATATTCCTTAAATATAAATGGGTATTTCAGCTGCCTGTGAAAAATGTTCAGACTTCAATTATCATCAGCACTCAATGCTGCAAGGGCTCTGGCACCGTGTGCTCGGGGCTGAGGACATTCCATTGGCGATGCCTCTCGTACCTTAATAAAGTTTGCCGTGATTCATTTGGACATGTCCTTAGCCAAACGTAACAAACTTTTTGTCACTGAGCCCTGCTGATCCGCAGGGCTTGTTTGTGGTCTGTCCCGGTGCTCCTTGTTTCCTTTCCAGAAAAGGGAATAGCAGGGCTTCGGAGAACCAAACCCTTAGAATTTGACAGGGTTTTTTCCCAACAGGTGGGGGACTTGCTGCTGTTGGGAGCTGCCAAGGGGAATGAAATAGGCTTTGAGCTTTGTGGAGGGGGATGGAGGGGCTGCCAACAGCTGGGCTTTAGCCAAAGCCAGTCCCTTGCCCCTCTGGAATGTGTGTGAGCCCCTGGCATCCTGCTGCCCCCGGCTCCGTGCCCCTGGGACCTTCCCAGGGTTTGGATGCTGTAGGCAGAATCCCTTAGATCCATGTGTAAATGGGGGAGAAACTGTCCTTGTGGCAGAAGAAAGATCCACACCAGCTCAGGGTTGGGAATGGAGAGCTATTATAATAATACTGAGCAATCAATGTTTAAAAATTGCCAGAAGTTTCAAGAAATAAGATATTTGTGCTAATTAGACTATTTGCCTGTCATCTTTATTCGCTACTTTAAACAACAAAAAAACCCTCAAGTGAAATCAAAGCGTGGTAGAACATATTTCTTCAGTCTCCTTGATCAAAGCTTATAGAAGGAGGGGAATTCTGCTTGTAACTGTTTCCTCAAATACGGATTTGAGATCTGTTCTCTGTTGCATCATAAAGACTTCTCTGGAACCTGGGTGGTGGCCAAGTGTTGGTTCAGCATTAGCCAGCCTGCTCCTTCTCAGGTGTGTGTGTGAGGACCTGGTGTCAGCTCTTTTTTAAATGCCAGAAAGGAATGTTTTCAAAGAAACATTTTTTTTAAATGAAGTATCATTAATATTTATGTGCCTTTATATTGACGAATACTGGTTCACTGTGCCCTTCTCTTCCTTTTGTCTTCCTCTGTATCTGCCTCTTAGATTGCAGGGAGTCTTTGAGATGGGGAGCAGTTTTCCTGACGTGAGTTCATAGAGCATCTCGCACAGGGGGCTCCTGGACACGTCTGGGGGCTCCTGGCTTATGCCTTGAGGTGAATGATTAATAAAACAAACAGGAGATGCCTTTGGGGGGCTGCTCAGTCTCCTGCTCAGGTGTTGCTGTGGAGCAGGTTGATAAGGAAATCTGTCCAGAAAATTTTGGTATGTTGTTTTTTGGTTTTGGTCAGGGTTTTTTGGTTTTTTTTTGTTTTTTTTTTTTTTATTGTCTTTAAGGACATGTTTTTTCAGAGAGGTCTGTGAGGCAGAAGAAAGGCACTTGCTATATTTGAGTAATTGAAAAAGAGGGCCTGTGAATGGGAGAAAAAGATGGTGTGTGAATGGGAGGAAGCAGTGGGAGCGCTGGAAGGATGCTTGTACCCGGACCCAGGCAGGAGGTGGTGATCCCACGTCTCTGAGCAGGGGGTGGCACGGCTGTGCCTGTCACGCTGGAAGTTTTCAGTGTCTCATCGTGCAGCCTCAAAAGAAGGCTAGAAATGCCAGGGAAACCAGAAAGAGAAGTCTGCTGTAATGGTGACACAAGATAACCTGGAAATAATACAGCGCGGTGCAGGAGCTCGTGTGCTGTCAGCCCTGATGTCCATCTTGCTCCGCTCTCGCCTTAATAATTTACACCGAAAATCTTTAGTCGGAAACCAGCTGATTCCTTTGTTTCTTTTCATTCTGCTCCTTCTAGATAAGGGAATGAAAGGATTACTTCATAGATGTGTAATCCAAGTGTTGGTGTTCTGGCTCGTTACAGACACCAGCGGCGGCTGCTGCAAAGAGCAAAGGCTCAGCTGGAGCCCGTCCCTCTCCTGCTGCCCCAGGCTCCGCTCCAGCTCGGGAACCCCACCAGCCTCAAGGATTTCCTCTCATGTGAATTTGTCATCTGTGTTTCTGGGGCTGACTGAGTCTCAAGTCACAAATTGTGTGTCATTTCTGCACAGGTTACTTTGAAGGATTTTTTTTTTATATAAGTTCATGTCCTTTAATCCACTTCTCCTGTGTGCCAGTGGCCGTATTTGGCTTTTAGCTGAATAGATCCGGTCAGTTGGAAGATGAGGGAGTGGGACCAGTGTCCTAAATAAGGGTTTAGGAATGGTTTTATTAATCTGTAAAGAATAAAGAGGAAGTTTCCAAGTTGAATGCTCTTAAGAGGTATTGGACTGCCCAAATTCTTCATTTTTGGATCTGTCTTTTGAAACTTGTCTTCGTTAACTTCAGTTAAGTGTCTTTAAAATTTATGGTCTTTCTCCTCTCTCCCATCTTTGCTCAGCCTGATGAATGCTCTGAGAAGGGCATGTGCTTCTGCCCGAGGGCTTGACCAAAAGCAGGGAGGGAATAAGCAGGACTTGGTTAAGTGCCTGTTGGGTTTCAGGAATAGTTAAATTTAAGAAGTTAACTTCTTTTCAGCAGTTGACTCGCTGTGACCTTAAAGGAAGCTCTTGCACACTGAGCTTTTGCTATTTCTGGGAGAAGAAATTGTGCCTTATGTGTATTTTGCTGCCATATGTGGGTCCCTCGGAATTTGGAGGCCAAGGGCAGTGGCTAAAGGTTTTACTTAAGGATGAGAGTTATGAGATGGCACTTCTGCATAGTAAGTTTCTAAAAACAACATGTCAGTGTTTAAAGCTTTTCAACAGCACCCTGTAAGGTCTGGTTCAGAAGACGTTTAAAAACTGTAAAAAACAAACAAACAAGAAAAGCTAAAAAGAATGTGTTTGCCTGCTTGTGTGAAAGTATCCCTGAATAGCTGATGGTTCATTTTTACTTATTCATGGGCAAATTATAGAGGTGCATCTGTTCCTCCTCTGTATACAGTCAGGCATCTCAAGTTTTTAAGATACTTTTTGACATTCTTTGAAGATGTAATGCTAGGTGGGAGATCAGTTGGAATAACAGATATCCTAAACTTTCAAAATAATGCTCCTGCCTGAAAACTCTTTTACTTTTGCTCCTGACTTGGACGTTCAGACTGTGCCTCATTATAGTAACTGAGGCAATAAAAAGGGGAAAAAAAAAAAGTCAACCCAACAATTCACACGAAGAAAATCTTTCCACATGTTTACAGTAAAGGCAAAATACTTGTGCTGTGTTTATTTAACCTAAATGCTCAGGGATATGTCGTCTTATAAAAACGACGCTGCTGGAATAAACCAGTAAGTAGCATGTAAGTCCAATACCAGAACAGGAAACAATTAGCTGGACTCAAGTTTTTATTATTTTTACAAGTTGCTTATACTGCTGTCAGTAAAGAGGGCAAATAACTGTAGATAAAGCTCTTTGCCTGCCATTAATTGGGAGAGTAAGTATGTGCCTTTAGATGGAAAACAGCCTGATTTGCATGTGTAGTCAGGCAGCTAGGTGTACTGCAGCTAGCCCTTCTGGATCTTAATTGTGTCTGCAGAATGGGAAGCTTTGTTTTAAAGATTACGCCCCTACAAGTGAGGAACACATAAGCTGCCTCACTGGGAATTTTTGTTTATTTTGCTTTTTTCCCCTCTAAATCCAATCACTCATTCAAGTAAACGTGTTACACCCTTTGAAAGTATGGCCTGAGGAATCTGACACTGGCCATCAGTTAGTGGATTTTGCTTAGTAATTGCTTCATCTACTCAATACTATTGAAAATACCCTTGAGCAGAATATAGCTGCAGGGGAACAGCACTCTAAAGCAGCAACCTAATTAATGAATCTCATTGCCACTTAGAGGAGCATTATACAGTTGGCCTTGCTTGTCAGTATAGATCTGTTCTTACGACGTTATATATTTGTCCAGAAAACTGGTGTGATTATTAGAAAAATGAGTGAAGTGGCTTTGGGAAGCTGGTGTGTCGGGGTCCGTGGAGGAGGCATTGCTTGGCGTTACAGGTGTCACCAGTGTCTCTCAGCTGCGTGGAACAACAGATGAATTCTCTCAGCTTTTCTCTGTGGCCGTGACCAAGATTATTCATTGTGTTTTGATGAAGTGAAAACAAAGTAATTGTAGCTGGAGTCTGAGAGCAGGTAAATTATTTTCACATAACAGAAGGCTGAGCAAAACAGAGGTAGAATTTTTATGTTCTTCTATTTAATATTTAAAAAACCACATGCCTTTGTGTGCATCCAGTGAGCATCTTCTTGTCTGGATGGTGGCTGGAGTGTTTGTCTCCAGTTGAGTAAGTTGGGCAATGATTCCTGCAGGTGATAAGCATTTTCTGAGGGTCTTTCGAAGAAAGTTATTTTAATAAAAGCCATACCAATAGTCAACTAATTCCTAGCTTTTTGAAAATAGTGCTGTGCTTGAGGTTGGTGTTCCTGAAGTCATTCTTCCAGCAAAATCTAACTCTGGATGCAAGTCAGAGCTTGTGTCTTTAACTGAAGCCATAGACCAACTTACTGAGCAGTCAACAAATAAAAGTTTTGAGGTTGGACCGGGTGGTCGTGTGAAGTCCCTTCCGACCTGGGCTACTCTATGTTACTATGAAAAAAGGCACATACGGTTTTAAAAACTCTCATGTAAATCAAAGGCCAGAATAACCTGCTCTTCCTTGATCTTTTCTGGATGATTCAGAGCCTTTTCCAGAGCCTGGTTCTGCAAGTCTCCACTAGCACGTGGTGTAGCCTCTGTGCATATGAGACCCCACATCAAGGGCCCCTCTATTGCTTATAAATCCCCCAAATTTATGCAGCATTTTAAAATGTAATTTCCTGCTTCTCTATGGAGACTTGCTGAAACCTGTGATTTCTGCTTAGGCTTATGTGAGCTCTTGAGATAAAATGGTTTTCATTAGTAAATTCCTCTGATGGGGTTATGGACCTTTAATGTGAGATTGTCCCTGGACTTTTTTTTTTTTTGTTCTCTGAGGTGACCTTAGTACATGAAGAGTTTTGATTCTGGAGTGTCTGTGCTGGTTTGTGTGTTGGTGATTAACGTGGCACCTTCTTGGCTCCAGCCTGTTCCTGCTGGCACAGAACTGCCCCTCTTCTGCCTTCCCGTGGGGCTGCTGCAGGCACTCCTTGTCTATGTCTTGGTGTCAGCTTCTTACTTTCTTTTTTACTCTTTTTTTTTTTCCTCTTTTTGTAAGACAACACATTTTCTGAAATTTTGTGAAGAATTTTTAACACTTGCAAGTGGCGCTTGAATGGGTAATTCCAATAACACCAGAATTCAGATGATGAAGCGTTCTTTGCCCTATGATTTAAGTAACAGAAGTAGTTGCATCTGTTGTGTATTGGAAAAATAACTTATTTTTAATATTTTTATTAAAATTATTTTTAATCACCCTATCCATTAGACATGGCCACACCACCTAGTGCTGGTCAGTCGTTTTCAAGTCAGCGAGCATCTGCATTGGTCATTAGCCAGCAGAGAAATCAATTGGGGCTAGTGGGGGTGTTTTAGGAGGAAGGGATTGAAATACATGAATTTTATTGATCAATTGTCCTCTACGATCAGCATCCCCACAAGCAGGTCTTAAAGCTGCCTGAGAACTCGATGGAAGTTCTTCTCTGCTCCTGTCTGGTTCTCTTCTGCTCTGCGTGTCTCGGGAATCGAGAATGAATCCTCCGGTCTTCTGGAGGTTCAGAATTCCAAACTTTGATAGAGCAACAAGCTAAGTAATAAAGCATAAATGATTAGCATTATTATGTGGAGCAGTGCTGAAAATCCATTATTTTATTTAGTATATTTGTTTTAAAGTGATTATGTTACTAATTATAAGGCTCGCTAGTCTGTTTAACAGGAGTCCAAATAATTATAATTTGTTTGCAGTTCCCACCCTGCATATTTTCATGCAACAAGGCAAATATTTTGTTGAGTAATTGATCTCCTGCATGCCTTTTTGTATGTTTAGGAAAATTAAATGTTTCATTTTTGTTCTGAATTGGATATTTACAATTTTCCTACTCTTGTTCTGACACTGCTTTGGTAAATTTTGAAGAAACTTCAGAATAAGGCCACGGGAGGGATGATTGACTCTGAGGGTTCCCAGTGAAGTCCATAACAAAATTCCTTTTGGTGTCAATTGCTTTTGCATAATTTATTTTGCATTTAATAAAAGTGAATCAAAGTTTTTATTTATGGGTTATCTTGAACCAGGATAAACCCTCTAGCTGTTTCCAGCCTTGGAACCAATTTGGGACCCGAGTTCCATTGCTCTTACAGGAGTAATTTGAAGGACAAAATTCTGAATAGGCTTTTCAATGGATGCTTAATTTAGAGCACCTTGGAATCGGCAGCAGGCATCTAAAAACCCACTTTGAATTTGGAACATCCAAAGAATATGCTATCTAATGTTAGGAAAAAATTGTCAAGCTTTTTTATAAAAATCTCAGAAAATTGAGGCTAAATGACCTAAGTCGCTCTTAGAGCTGGAGCTGTACTTCAGAAAATGGCTTAAATGAGAAGTCAACAGTGTGAAGTTAACTCCTTGCTTTACGGGAAAAAAAGGTAAGTAGAGTTGTGTCTCTGAGTCTACTTGTAAGTTTGCTGAAGTTTGGGAAGCAAAATGCTTGCTTGGAAAAAATACCCAGCAAAAAAAAAAATAAATCATAATCTCAAACTTAGATAATGGTTTCTGAAAATAGCTGGGCTGCCAGAATGTCAGTATTTGGAATGAGAAGATTGCTAAGGGGAAATGGCAAGTAATAAGGGGCCTAAAGAGACATGAAAAGCCCGCAGCTTCATTTTACTTTGAGGCAGAGAAAATTGCTTAGCACTACTTACAGCATCTTTCATTCAAAGATCTCAAAGCTTGCTGAACCAAACATAATTCTTTGAAGAGAGGTGCAGCCTGATGATCCCTCTGCTCCTCGCCGCGGCGCAGCCACCTGCACCACAGCACACCGAGGGCTCCGGTGCCGCCTCGTGGCTCAGAACATCAGTCGGAGAGGGAAGATGCCCTTGGGAAGAGGCATCTTGGGGCAGCAAAATGTGCTGGAATGTCATCATGGAACTCTGGACACCACCTTGTTTGTGATTTAAAAAAAAAAATAAAATTAATGGAGTGCAAGTGAAGATATTTCCTCTCCTCTGACATTCATGTTTGTTATTCTGCCAAACATTTCCTTTATTGGGAAAAAAAAAAAACTGGGGCAGCCAAGATTCTTAATATTAAAAGACCTTAGTGGAACTGTTAAAATCCCATTCTGTTCAAAACTTTAATGCCAGTTGGCTGTATTATCTCTTTATAATTTTCTTCTTCAGTGCATACATAACTGCATTAGTTGGTCATTTACCAACAGACTTGAAAGACCATTTAGCTGGGAAAAATAACTAGAATTTTTTTATGAGGAAGGAAAGTGGACTGAAGTATTTCTTGCTTTTTGATGGTGGTAGTAGAAGTCTTTAGCGCTTCTCTCTCCCCCCCCCCCTTTTCCCTTAAAGACAGGAACTCCAATTTTATTTACATTAGTGTGAATAAGAAAAGTGCATCCTCAGCTGAGATGCATAAATATAACCCTTTTTACTCTGCAAGTAATAATTGCACTTGTAACTCTCTTAAGAGCTGTTATAATGCATGAACAAGTCCTGAGAGAGCATTTGTCATGGTTATTTCAAGCACAGACCTTTGCTCTGGCGTTGATGGTCTGGGTCCAGCAGAAAGGCGCGGGGTGTGCGGGTCCTTGCGTGGCCTGACCTTGGGTTGGAGAGGACAGGGGGGAACAACTGATGAGTCCATGATCCCAGTGCTTTCTCCCGGGCCTGGGAAGTCCATGCAAGCAAAATATTATTTGATCACTGCTGAAAATCTACTGTCAGGCGTTTGATCAGCGAACGTATGTTTATGCTGAGCTCTATGAAGCAGAAGAAGGAAACTTCTCATGAACCTCCTGGAGAGCCAGGTCCCAGCGCTGGGTCTGGTCCCGTTGGCACACCTGATGCCGCTTGGCTCTAAATAGGTCTTGAAGCAATTCCAGCAGTTTATGCTATTTAATAAATCTAATCTGTAGAACAGGTCACGTAGAAAACCTAAAAACTTTTCTTCTAATTACAGTAAGATTTTATTGAATGCGCATTATACATATAGATCATAATACTTATTAAAAAAGACTATTAAGATTTTACAGTTCAAGATTTTACAGGCAATGGGAACAGTGGAAGCCTAATGCTTTCTGAGAATCATATCTGCATTAGCAAGATAAAGGACAATTTAGGAAGATTACAAAAGCAATGATTTAGAGTACAACATAAAAATCTGCTGAGAACTAATTCGCAATGCCAGCTGCTGCTAAGCTTCTTAATCTTTATCTAGTTCAATTAAAATCTGAATGTTTGGGATTTCATTAACAACTGGGGACTTGGAAATTACATGCACTTTTACACTGTATTCAACTGCTTATGCGCATTATTGGAAGTTGCCCAAAATGTCTTCAGGTAGACTTGAGATATAATTAAAACTTAAGTACTTAAAGGATAATGCAGAGGTAAAAGAGGATTATTTTAATTTTTCTGTCAGATCCAATTGACAACAAAAAATAATCTTGCACAAGTGGAAATGAGTTGCAAACCAGTAAGAGTTTTAGTGGAAGTGATATTTCTGGACGATTGTGCAATCGGACGTGCGGATCGAACAGCTTCATTGGAGGGCAGAGGGAACTGGGTATTGTAACTGTGCCCCGTACTGGTGGTAGGTTTTTTTGTGGAAAAACCACTTCATATCTATCGTGCACTTCTGCACTGATGTAACCACACTGCTATCAATTAATTATGCATTTCAAAGAATCTGCAAGTAGGCCTTTCTAAAATTAAACTAAGCAAAGTGATGAACAAGCTTTTAATCACTTAATACTGTGTATAAAAAATAGTTTCTTTCCATTAATTCCTCAAGAATAATTCTTCTAAAAGTTTTTCAGAAGTAGAAAAAGACTTTTTTTTTTTCTTCTTCTTTTTGCTTCTTCATTGTTGTTTTTTTTCCCTCCCTATTTTCTGTGACAGACTTGACCATCGTTGGTGTAGCTTGCTGGTTTAAAGAAGGGGAGGGGTCTGCTAGTGAGGCTCTGGGTCACATGTACTAGTTTAAATTTTCCAAGTTTCAAACTGGGATGTATTTCTTTCTCCTCAGTTATTCAGTCCTAATGCCCTTAGGTGTCCCTATAGGAGGTGGAGATGAGAATGTTTTCAGAAGGAATGAGGGTATTTAAGGTGGTGATGTTTCTCTTGGAAAAAGTGTAAAACCTGTAGTGCTGTGGGGTAATTGGTACACGACTAGAGGCAGCCTGGCCGTCTTGAACTGGTGTCTTTGGATCAAGTTAACTTCTAAAATGATAAAAATAAATCATTCCGTAGTGAAATTTCTTAACATATTTGGGGAGGTTTTGTTAACTTCTGTCATTAGGAAATTAAGATGCTCTTCTTCACAGAAGAAGACAGTGGCTACTTGATCTTCATTTTTAAAAAAAAAAAAAACTTTTAAAAAGTTGTGTTTGCAAAGCAAGACCAATGTATAGAAATATGGCCATATATAACTTTTGAAAACAAAATGCCTCCCGCCTTAGCCATACTTTTTATGGAAACGACCATGACTGGGTCGCTCAAGACAAGTGGAGAATACAAGAAGGAAAAGTGAATTTTGATTTTGGCATACTTGGGCCAAGAGGACAGCTAGTGTCCTGTCCTGTTTTATACTTGTGCCTGTGCATACATATGGAAACCTTTCCATATTCTGGGTAAAAAGGATGCAGATATCCTCTGTTTTTTGGTTGTGGGTTTTTTTTTTCAGCAATTAGGTATCACGAAATTATGTATTGGTCATAATGAGGGGAAACTTAGTTATAGAAATATGTATATCATGATACTTTTTTTTCCTTCTGCACGTTTGGATTTTGGCTTTTGAATAGTGATGCCTTCTGTGTTACTGAATGAAGTAAACTAAAGATAGGCCTTTTGTGATCCAGATGCCTTTTCTTCACTTCTTAAATGAGAATGCAAGAGTCAAGTACTCTTGAAAAAGCAGTTGTCTGTCTAGGCCTTGTGCTTGTACTGCCCAGGGGATCTCTCCTGTGCTTTCCCCATATGGAATTGCCAGGGCTGGGACCACGGGAGGTGGGAGAACATGGAGAACATGCAGTGATTCCTGGAGGTGCTCTCCACACGTACGGGAGACTCTGGTGGTGCAGAGGGAGCTCTCGTGGCCGGCTGTAGGGCCAGAGCGGTCCTGGTGGGCTTCCATGGCCCAGCTCGTGTGGCCAGCCCCAGCATGCCTGGGCTCTGCCACGTCCTGCCATCACTCTTCTCCTTCTCTGGAGCTGATCCTGTGACTCCAGTAAACTGAAATCCAGTTATAATCTTCCTCACGTGTGGATGCTGAGCCCAGTGAGGTATGTGGCATTTCAGCTTCAGAGATCTCCATTTGCCCTGCTACGTGCTGGGATAGGTGTCCTCAAAAGAGCAGAAAATCTGCTCTTTCCTCTGACTGTTGACTATATTTTGCATTTGGAGTTATTTCCTTAACTCCAGGGTTTTAGTCTCTGCTCTTAAAATGGATCAGCCGTTATGTAGGTAGCTTGGTGTGACAATCTGGATGTCGGCTTTGACTCCCTGCATTTAGGCCTTTTCAGAAATGTAGGGGTTGTTACCAAAGATTAAAATAAGCTTCCTTCTTCTTTATTACAAAAAGAGCACTGCAATAAATAAAATGAAGAATATTGATATATCACAAATGGAAACAGTAAATGTGTCGCTAGGGAGATGAGTGGGAGTTGAGAGCAAAGATAACTACAGATATGATAAGTATCTGCACGTTTGGCTTCAGATAGGAAAATCTGTGCCATGGATTGATCCTATAGGAGTAATAAATATACAATATCTGTAATTATTCTCAAACTTCATAAACCTTACTTTAATAACATTCTTTGCATCATTTTTTCCGAGATCTTTTATTTTTATGACACTGTCAGGCTTTTTAATTTTAATTCCAAGAAAATTGCTCCAGCTGTTATGGATTTTGTTTTAGCTTCCATTTCTGTCATTTTCTTGAAAGCTGATAAACTGTCCCACTTCTGCTCTCCGGAGGCTGAGAGCTTCCTTTGGGGATTTCTGGTGGCTGGTTGGAGGGGTTTGGTGTCTGAGCTATGCCTAGATGACTTTTTTTTTTTTTTAAGAAGATCACAGGCACTGAATTTGCAACTTCTTTTACAAATATAATTTTTGATGTAATTCCACCTCGCAGTATGATCCCCCAGCAGGAAGCTGGTTTTGTTTGGGTATATTCCCTTTGAGGGAGCAGGGGTTGCTAAGAGCTAACATTGGGGCACGGTGGTTCTCCTCTTGGTGATGGAGAAGTCCAGTTGCCACCACCACAAGCAGTGAACCCTTTCCAGAGTGAACCAAAAGGGC
Organism: Gallinago jamesoni; assembly: GCA_025769975.1. Classification (NCBI taxonomy): domain Eukaryota; kingdom Metazoa; phylum Chordata; class Aves; order Charadriiformes; family Scolopacidae; genus Gallinago; species Gallinago jamesoni. The sequence continues at coordinate 1,502,999 of JAOQGH010000005.1, forward strand.
CATCAGGGTTTTTCTGAGAGCCCTGGAAGCGTTATATTAGGCTTGATTCTGATCTTGCCTGTATGAATATAAAAGAGAAGTAATGTTCCTGAACAAGACTAGAATTCTATGTCTGAATAAAATGGGGCTGCTTCAAGTAGAAGAGAAAATATGAGGGGGGGGGAGGGGGGAATTGAGCTTCAGTGAGTAGAGTACTTTTGTGTGAATGTGTGAGGAGTTGTCTTGGAATAAATCTCGTGCAAGTGTTTGTGTTTAAATATTGCTTCTATTACCAAATATAATTTTTTAACTTGCATCTTACAAATTTTTTTTTTAATTTGATGTGTTTGGATGTGTTGTAAAGTGTTCCTTTATCAAGGGACACAGTAGAGTGGCCTATGTGTTACCAGCACTCCTGTGGTTGCCCACTGGAGCGAGGATCAGTGTGGATATTGAAGATGTTATTGGGGTTCCTCTGCTGTTACAAGCGTGAGCCCATATTGTTATGTCCTGAGGTCTTAAAAAATCAAGGCCCACCAGTAAGCAGAATTTCAAGTGCAGCTTTCCTGAAGAACAGAGATTAAACATAGACCAGGGTATTCTTTTGCATATCTAATATGATGTGTTGACTATATGTTCTGAGATGGAGATGAGGTTGAATTTTAAACCAGTACAAATGAGTACACAGGTTTATTTCCTAATAGCAATTAAATACTCAAACTTGTCTTATTTCCACCAGTGTGGTCCTCCCCATCTCCTCTTCCCTAATGAGGTGGGGTTCCCAGCTGTGTGCTGGAGGCCATGGCTGCTCAAGTAAAACTGGCCATGTTCATGGCCATGTGAGGGACTCTCAAGGGAATCAGAAACATTATTTTTATTGAAAGCCTCAAATATTTCACTTGTCCAGGAAAAAAAGATTCCATTTTCAAGTTCATGTATGTCTCCATACTGTTCTTTTTTTCAACTTGTTTGAAAAAAAATGTTTTAGGATGAAAAGTAAAACCAGACCAATAAGAGACTTTCTCTACCCTCTTTTTCTGTTTTGTAAAACAGAACTTGAGTGATTGTGAACAACTTCTGAGCAGTTTCAGTCTTTGAATGGAAGTTTGTTTGGTTTTTTCCTCGGTTCTATTCTCAAATTTTGCATTTGCTAATGACACTTTTTTTATTGTATCTGAAGATTGCCATCTACTGGCATGTAACAGCTTTGGGGTCTGTTATTGTTCATAAATCTGAAAATTCAATAAAGTTGTTATTTTCTCAGTTATTTTTGTGATTCCATTTTGCTTCATAGGGTAGGGGTGATAGTAGGGGAAACATTAACAGCATTTTCTTTATTGTACCAAGCACTGTGCAATGTCTGCTTAATTAAAAGCCTATTATAACAAGATACTGATGCTTCCCATGTGAATGATCTTTCTATTCCCCTAAATTAAGCTGTGTTTCATATTTCTATTCTATAAGAAGAGAAGAAACACATTATTAAAAGGTTAAAATGTTCAGTTTCTCCAGGCATTTGAAGTGATTCTGACCTCCTGGCACGTAACAGTTGGGTGGCTCAATAAACTATTGGGGTGGAATTTTAGTACTGTGAACGCCAAAATTATGGCAGACAGCTCTTGTTCCTCAAGCAGATTTTTTTAGTTAACCCTAAAATTCCTGAGGTTTCCAGACCCTGATTCATAGAATCACAGAATGGTTCAGGTTGGAAAGGACCTTAAAGATAATTGAGTTCCACCCCAATGCCCTGGGCAGGGACACCTCCCACCAGCCCAGGCTGCTCCAAGCCCCCTCCAACCTGCCCTTGAACCCCTCCAGGG
>JAOQGH010000005.1:1504897-1522229 GCA_025769975.1 Gallinago jamesoni
GGGATGGGGCAGCCACAGCTTCTCTGGGCAACCTGGGCCAGGCTCTCACCACCCTCACACCAAAGAAGTTCTTCCTAGAATCCAATCCAGAAAATGTTGGGAAGAATCCTAAAGGAAGGATGGGCTGGTATGACTCTACCAAGCTTTGGGCAGGTTGGGAGGAGCAGCAGAGCTCTGCTCTGAGGGCGGATGTTGATGTGCACCTGGAACCACTGTCGTCTCAGAAACTGAGGGCAGCTGTGGGACTGGGAGGTGGCCACCATGCATTGGCTGCTGACCTGATTTTAGGAGCGGGTGGTGGGGAGCGGTGCTTGCTGGGGGACACTGAGGAGCCAGTCTGAACCCCTGGCCACAGCTGGGACTCCTGAGCAGGTGAGGACACCCATAAGACACTCTGTTCCTTGATATTTCTTAATGGCAAAGTGCTCAGTACCTTTTCTCTTCTGTCTCTGAGTTTTAGTGGTCCTTTCCCTATGAGGACATGGTGGGGGGCCTGGTGGGTGGCTTTGCTTTCCCTCCCAGGGATGTGGCACCTTAAAATTCAGCTTTAAAGCTGTTAAAACTTAGCTCTAGCTGTTCCTGGGGCTGGAGAGGAATATTTCAGCTGTGCAAATTACCCTTTTTGAGGTAATTTGCAAAGAGCCATGCTGTATTTTTTGGAGAAGATGGTGCACTGCCCGGGTGGGTGTGCTGGGGCTGGGGGCAGCCCCGGGGCAGAAACGCCGGTGCCGAGGGGGTGACATGGCAACGGGGAAGGTTCTGCTGCTCCCCCCACCACGGAGCAGGGGACGAGTCTCTTCTCCCTGGGATGGCGGCGTGTGATGGAGGAGCTGCTGCTGTGCTCTAACTCCTCCAGCTTTATTGACTGGGGAAGTAAATAGTCGTGTAAGCCCCGTGTAACGTGCCGAGCCGTTAACTAAAGCTGCCCTCGGGCTGCCTTCGCACACATGCCATGGCTGGTGGCACCCTGGCTGCTCTCCAGATTTTATTTGGGGATTTGCTGTGTTTGTCTATGAGCGCTCACCTCGTCTGAGTTTCCACTCCTCTTAGTGTCTGCTGTTTCTCTTTTACGTGAGAGGTCGTTATCTGCAGAGGAGGAGGAAGATGGTAAAACACACTGTGCGTTTGCATAAGAGCGCGTGTCCTAAGGTTCTCCTGCGTGAACTTCATAAAGTGTATTTATTTATTGTAGAGACTCAGCTGTTGGCACTGTGCTTTGATTCCTGCTAGATAGAGAGCTGTCGGTTGCACACTGTGTTTGCATTTACTGGTAATTAGAAATAGTCTTCTTGGCTTCTTAAGGCAATTAGGCTTCCCAGCATTTGCACACATGAGCCTCCTTTGTGCTGCTTTGATGTATAAGTATTTTAACGTAAAAGAGTGGGGGGATTTATTGAGAGGCCGTATGGCCTGAACCTACAACCCTGAATTGACCCTAAGGAGGGTTATTTAGAAAGAAGGAGAAGAGAAAATTATCCCATCTTGAGCAGATTGAGGGTGTTCCTGATGTGCACCAGCTTGTGCAAACACGGGATTGGTGTCACGGTGCTTCTGACTGGAGTCCTCTGGGCAGGAGGGATGTGACAGGGTGAGCCAAGCCATGGAACCAGCTGTCGCTCCTTCCTTTTCTCTGCTAAAGAGAATGTTCACCTCAGGTGGGTTTGGGTTTTTATCCCTCATTTGAAAAATACTGATTTTCTCAGTTCCTCAAGGAGAAAGCACCCTTTGGGAGGGCAGTGCTGATTCCCACCTTCTATGAGCATCTCTACAAAGTAAATACATGTTTACAGAGGAAAATGAAGTAGCCCATTGATGTGGTGATTGATTGACATGAAAATGCTGTTCTGTGAGTGATGAGACAAGTGCATGTTGTTTGCAAAAGCTCTGAGAAAATGCAGTCTACAACGTACTCTTCATTACAGATTTTTCCAGTTTTTTATCGTAAGCAGTCAATTTACTTCCACTTATAAAATCTTGCTCTTGTGACTTTTTAATATTTTTTTTTCCAACAGTTGGGATGATTTTGGAGGAAATCCATCCAGTTGTACTCATGTTGGCTGGGTAGTTCGAAATCGTCAGTGGTAACAAAGCACATTTTTTTAAGTGAGAATGAATAAATCTTTGGCTGGTATATAATGGGAGGAGGGCAGAAAGAGGAAAGATAAACTTAGCAGCTTCTCAGCTATTAGATTTTTTTGCAAGATTTCCCTTTTTCATGGAAAAATGCTGTGTCTTTTGAGAAAATGGCTGTGCTTGCTAAGGGTCTGCCTTTGGCAGTGAAGATTTAGCAGAGTAATCATGTCATTGATGGAATCCAGTATTTGATAGTAAATAAACTTGCTAACAAGTGAAATTAAACAGGAAACTATAACTTAGGTATTTTCTCAGGTTTGTTCATGTGTGAAAAGGAATTGATCAAATGCCCACTGCCATCCATAGGAGTCTGTGATTCCGATGGACTTTGGAACAGCATTAAAGCTGTTTACAGCCTTTTACTGGAGTTTATTTACAATAAACTGTGCTTGCAGCTAATTGTATGGTTTTCAAGCCCTTCAGCTAGCTGACTGATGATTATTCCTACAAACGTGACCCTTAATGACAAACAAAAAGGCGGGGAAGGGGGAGCTGCTTGGTCTCAGCTGCCCTGCCTCTCGAGCTGGTACGTGCTGGAGCAGCAGCACTTCTCAAAAGTATAAATGTTCTTGCTTTGTTTGTCTCAGTAGCTCCTTATCTGTGAATCCATGAAAAACGAGCCTGTGTCATGGATCATCTACCATTTGTGTTTTGATTTGCATTCCGGAGTGCAGCTCGGATGTGATACGGTGGGCTCCTCCTCTCTGGTGGTGTGTCCCTGGCTGCCCACCATTACCTCCTCCCGGGCTCTGCCGCCCTGAGCACCCCCTTTCCACGGGTCTATAAATTACTGAGACCTCGGGGGGTTCTGTCTGACTCTCCCATATGTTGCCAAGATGATAAAGCTTCCTTATCTCATTGTGGCATTTTGTGGATGAATTCTCACATGGCTCGGGGGGTCAACCCTCAGATAACCCGTGTGCTGGTGGTGCTGCTGCTCCTCAGCAGGTCTGGAAAGGTCCCTCTGTGGGTTTGACTCTGTCCGTGTTCCTGCGTTGTGAGGGCCTGGCCAGTGAAAGCGTTTGGAAGGCAGTTCTTATACATTTACTCCTCAACACCTGTGGTTTAAAAGAGGAATAAAAATTTGAATGACCCCCTTTAAAATTAGGAACTTTGTTAAGTCTTTGTAGCAGCTTATCCAGTCTTGTTTCTTTTACTAGTAAAATAGAAGAGTTGATTAATTACAGTATTTATTTTACCAGTTGATGAGTCTTCCATCCTTAAATCTGTAAAATACTAATTGCACTGTAACGTGTACCTACAAAACGGCATCCTGGGATCGGGTATATTTAGGTAATATATTGCTTATTACATGAAAATTTGACCTCATTATCTGTCCTTTTCCATCTCTGTTGTTATCCAAAGTATGTAACAGTGAGGAGAACATCATCTCAAGCTATCAGTGCGATCAGACAAAGAGATTCTGTTGCGAATTCAGGGAAGATTGTGTCCCAGATGGGAACAGCAAATTTAATTACTGACAATGGAATGAGTACAGGATGTTTCTGCACGCACGGCTCTGGACAATGCGCTGCCTCAAATTCATGCAACTTGATTTTTGCACCACTATGCTGGGAAGAGTTAGTGCATGGTAACCCCAAAGCTGAGGATGAGTGTGTGTTATGGAAAAGCTGGTGAAATGCTAATAAATTCGTTGAGCGAAGTCGGCAAAATAGCTAAACATCTAAAGAGCAAATATCAAGCACTGATATTTATGTAGAGATAGTACAGAGGAGAGGAAAACTGTTCATACTGGAGACACCTTGTGCTTCCAGGAAAGCAGTACTTTTTAATATATGGAGAGCTTTATTTTAGGTGGCTGCCTTACCCCGAGATGGTGGTGCTGTGGTTTTGGCTCTGTGGGAGAAGGGCTTCGGTGTGCAAGTCAGGAGTCACTGAACAAACACTGCACATATATAAAAAAAATCTTATTATCTTGGCACTTAGGAAATGAGGTTGAGACTGATATAGCACTATGTTTTAGAGCCCGTGCACCCAGGCTATGTCTACAACAAATTGACCAGAGGTTGATTACAAGCTCTAATTCTTCCAGGACTTGCCGAACAGCTGCCTGTTGCCATCTCTCTTGCTGTCCAGGAGATGGATCCCCGTGTGCTGGAGGTAACGACCTTTTGGATGTTTTCTAATAAAACAATGAAGAGCTGACTTTATCATTCTTAAGGCAAATTACTTTTGAAAAATGCTTTACAAATACCAAGGGTACTCTTTAGATGGGGATGTTTTCTATTAAAAAGTCTTGCATATTTTTCTGCCCTTAAGTGGAAAAGTTCTCTCAATCCAGTGAGGTGTAATATATAGGAGTAGCTCACCCAGGGAAGGCAGGGGTATTTTGTGTCTGGATCTGTCTGGAAGAGCAGTGTTATCAGACTGGTTTGTTTTAAGTTGTCTTAATGAAGGCATAGTAAATTAAGATCTTTTTTTTTTTTTTTGTCATCTTTGATCATCTTCAGTCATTTTCTGCATCATCTCCTTTCCTCTATCTAAAATGACCTTGGATGAAGATGTTGTGGTAAGTCTAATAGCGTCTTAAATGTCTGTCTTGGCCTCTGTGTGGCAGCAAGAGGGACAGCACTAAGTCTGTGGGGCCAGGACTGAGGTTTTACAGGGGCAAATGGAGGTATTTCCTCATCAGCCTGAAAAGTCAGTGTCCAGTTGTGTGTCGAGCTGCTGTCCAGCAGCTCGGTCCTGGGATGGTGTGGGTCTGGTGTGGCTGGTACCGGTTGCACCAGTGGCTCAGTTCCCCACTATGTCTCGTTCTCTGTTTGTGCTGATACCAGATAACAACAAAACCACCAGGCTTGGCCCCAGTGTCCTACTGTGGGCTTCCTGCTGGCTTGTTTACGCCGCCTTATCCCCCAGGTTTGTCTGTTGTCATAGTTCCCATTTTCGTTCCGTTTTCGAAAGCAGGACAGGAGGTCTCTATGGAGACAGGCATCAGTTCCACTCCATGTGCTAAACTGTAGGGGTTGCTGTAAGAGCAGAGCTGCGAACACGCTCCGGCCCCTGTGGAAGCTGGAAACATTGCCACACTGTCACCTCCAGTCCCTCGTGTCTCTGGGAATTAACATTTCAAGGTCGTAACAGCTTCGCTATAGCAGCCCGGCGTGCCGTTACCTTCACTGGGTCACTAACAAGGTAACAGGAGCATCATCTCCGCACGCTACAACTTCAGCTTTCAGGATTTTTTTCATTAACCGCATAAAAGGCCCCAAACCACCCCAGTGTTTCTTTAGGAGTAGCACATATGAATTTCATCTGAAATGGAAGTTAAACGTAGTTCCCGCTAAGTCACTGGGACATGCAGAAGAACCTTAGAGATGGCTTTGGTGCGTGTACGGAGCTGCTCAGACTGGTACCCGGGTTGCCGAGCAATGTTGTGTCAAAGATGTGACTTATGGCTCTAAAACCCTCTGAGCAACAAGTCACTGTAGATAAGGAGGTATCTGTCTCTCCTACTGTCTGGGGGTTTGTTTGGGGCTGAGCATTGTTGTTGGGTGATGGATATGGTGTGAAATGTGGTCAGGTCTGGCTCAACCAACTTCTATGCCTTTAATGATGGGTTGGTATTACAAGTGTAATTTTCAGGAGTAGCTGAGCAACTCAGGAACCAATTTCCATCAGCGGCGTAACTGCTGAAGTTCAGGTTCCCACATCACTGGCTGCTTCAAGTGTTACTCTGTCACTGTCTTGGTTTGTGCCCAGCTTCCTCTGACACTGCACCAAGGGCCCAGAGGAGTGTGATGTGCGTGTGGAATGTGTATTTCTGCCCCAACGCTTTGCCCGTGTGTAGATCTGCAGTCCCAGGTTGCTGTTCGGGAGCCTTTGCTCACAAGGCTGATAAAAGAGGGGACTCGTACCTGTGGCTGCCGTGAGAACAGAGGGGTTGAATTGGGCAGGATGAGTAGAGTCTGAAAACTCCACCAGATGAAGGATGGAAGAGTTACCTGATGTTGTGTTTCATTTTTTCTCCTGGAGGGGACGATACTGATATTGTCCAATGTTTCCTTCAGAGTCCTGGATGGACTGGTGGTCCTGTCTGACGCGATGCTGAAAGAGGTGTCATCTCCTGTTAGTTTGCAGCATGTGCTATGGAACAGCAGTTGAATTTTATAGCAAGTTTCTTGGATAGTGCACACATAATTAGCCAGGTGTACTTTTAATAGCACGCTGGCGAAGTGGAACCCTAAGGAGTGTTTACAAAAAATGGGTGACTGAAAGGTGACGTGCTGTTTGGTTCAGTGTTGTGACCCCAATGCAAAAAGAAGTTTCTGGGATCTAGTATCACATGTAGCACTCAGAACTCCTAAATGCAGATCAGCAGTTTGCCTGAAGGACAGCATCTGAACGTTGTCTTTCTGGGCTGGTGGTCCTCAGCCTGTCCCTGGTACCACAGAGCTGTGTAGCACAGCACCAGACTTAGAGATACGGGTGATGAAACAGAGGTCAAGTTCTGCTGTCTGGTAAATCTGCTTTCTGTTTACCTCCTTGTGTGCTATGAAATGAAGATTAATTCAGATGAAGTCATCAAAGGATCTTTTGGTGGGCAGAGGGTTGGTGTAATGATGCCAAGTGTGTCAGGGTAATACCGGGTCCCTGAGAGCTCAGCTTCTTGGCATATTTTCACAAGCAAAGACAATTAAGAGGATTAAAACCACCTTTATGTTGTAATCTAAGTTAGTCTTCAAGGCTCCCGTTGTAGTCGGTGCAGAGACTGGGGGGGGGTCTCTGGAGAGATTCATTTTGGCTCCGTTTGGGTCGGCCTTGGGGACTGGCTCTGGGAAGGGCTCCTTTGCTCTGGGAACCGGGGTGGGTTTTACTGCATTTCTCCTTCCTTTAGGATATCACTGTTCCTTTACTATTGATGAAACATTTCCCAAAGTGTAATGATTTGCTCAAGGCAATGACTTTGGCCTGTGTGTGGTATTGAAAGAGCGTCACAAGATTGTACTCCTTACCCTGGGTGAGAAAAAAGAACAGAGAAGTCTTCTGACTTACTGACATACTTCCATTTTCCAGTAATTTATAGATATGAGCAAATGTAGGAGCTGCAGATAGGGGCAAATAAGAATAGGCACCCAAGTCAAATAAAAAAATTTTGAAAAGGTCAAATTAATATATTTTTACAGCTATCTTCCACAGAATGAATGAGGCATTAAAATTCTGATTATAAGTTCTCGTGAGAATGGATTGTAATGAGAACAGGAACCAGCACATTATAAATCCGCTCTCCTGGTGATAATTTAACTAGAACAGTAACTGGTACAAATGTAATTCATTAATTCATTTTTATGACAATTTAAAGACTGAAATCTGGTTGTTATCGTGTGGCCTTCTTGTGCCATATCTGGGACATTTTTTGTAGTTACAGAGTTGAAGTATTGAGAGACTAAGATACATTTTAAAACAGATGGATGTAAACTTCCTTGGAGCCTACCTTATCACAGTTGCTGCCTTTTATAAAGTTCTTGTTTCACTTAAGACTGGGTTGAAAGAATATTAACAAATAACTCTGATTTGTGTGTGTTTAGGACAGATGGCTAATTTCACTAGTCTGATCTCAGTTTCTTATTGGACTACATCCAGCGGTCCTTGACAGTCTAATATCTGAATTCAAAGTCTCCTCAAACCATCAGATGCAAATAGCAAAAGTAATTAAAAGACTGCTTCAAACTGTAAATATCCATTAAAAGTGTGAAATTTTTCCTAATAACATTTGTGGAGCTCTAGTTATTTTGAAGAGTTTTTAGTTGCACTGACAGTAAAGACTGTCACCAAATATGGTGAGTGCTTTTATTTGTTTATTTGGGGATTTTTTTCCCCCTGCTGCTTTCAAAGTATTTTTAAAAGGCCGTGTAATGTGCCTGATGGTCACTAAACTTTTCACCCCTGTTTTAGCAGGGGAGTGGAGGGAGGGATGGCATGGTTTTGGGGTTGAGGTTGCTCAGGGTTTGGGGCTCTTGGTGTCCCCCGTTACCCTCTGCAGGGCTGGAGGGCTCCCTGGGCTCGGGCTGCCCTCTGGGGGGTCCTTGGGGACACGGCCGGGGTGACGGTCACAGGGGACAATCATATGACAAAATTATTGTAATCTGCCAATTTAAGACAGCTAATTTCGTTACATGAATTTTCAAGTTATTCCAGAGTTCTTGTGTGCCGTCCTTGTCAAAAAGAAGTATAAATACCTGTGATTGGGGAAAGCCCTAAAACAATTAAAATCTGTATTTTAGCTTGTAGTGCTTAGACATCATGGGTGGAACCTCGGCAGCAGCAGAATTCCGTACTGATGCTAGCTGGATTGTTATTTATGTTAAAGTAGATAGGTAGAAGATAAGAAATTATAAAATCCATGTTACTTATTCTTTTTGTTTGCTGAGAACCCCCAAGCATGTTTCCTTCGGCGGGTTTTTACCCTTCCCACTCGGCCCCTGTGTGGGTGTCTGTGTCCGGGGGATGAGATTCCAGTCGCCATCCCTGGCTCTGCCGCGGCAGCACCACGGGACGGGACGCTTGGGCTGAATGAAGGTGCCCCCAGAGACCCTCGGCTGAGAGGTTCCCTCCAACACCTAGTGCGCCCTGGCCAGCGCTTCCAGGGTCTTTGTTAATGGCATCAATGGTTAGAGATATTAATGATGATCCTCATCATAGTTGTAGCCTTACTAGAAGATGGTTCAGCTACTAGAAAAGACCTATATACACGCTGTTAGACTGTTTGCTTTAAAAATGGATGTATTGGAGAGCAGTAGCCATAGTTTGCATTATTAAACTCTGTGCAGACACTGATGGATCGTCCTTGTAAATAATGATGTGTTTTCATGAAATGTCTCTTCATTTTGTTCTTTGCAATCATAAGTTCTTCACATTCTCTAGTCGTATCTTCAGTGTTAATCTCATCAGAAAGTCTATTTAGACCACAGAATTGCAAGAATTTCATATTCAAACTCATTTTTGGTGCTTCCCGCTCCCTACGACTATGACAGCCTCTGTATCAGATTGCAGGTTTTCTGTTCTAAAGACCTTTGTAAATACCAGATTGTTGAGTTCCTACAAGAAAAAAAAAAAAAAAAGAAACTTTGCAACAAACCAAAATGCAATAATGTTCTGAATGATTAAAATTCTGAGTATAAGCACTAAATTGTTTCCCAGAAGCCACAGACTAATGGAATGGTGGCAGTAAACTGTTGCACAAAAAAGGTCTCTGTATTAATCAGGAGATGCTTTGTGCGGTGTCACTATGGGTACAGGTTGGTTAAAATAAGGAGATAAATGCTGCTGCAGAATAATCACTGGAAAAACAGCTTTATGTGGAGACCTCCTCTGGGGCTGGTTTGTGCCGGCAGCGTGTGTGGTGTCTCGGGGTGCAGTGGAGTAACAACCCTATGGACCTGCATGAACACAACCAAAACTCCTGCTCTGGGCTACTGGGGAACATACAGTGTGAAAGTATGGTGTGTAAGACTAAAATGCTCTGATTTATGCTGCTGTGAAGTGCAGGGGAGAGAGGGCATCCGTAGTACGGGCATTCCCGCTGGTGGGCTCGGTGCCGGATGGGCCAGCTGGCCACGGCAGCTCCCCTGCTCCCCGGTCTGCTCCGTCTTCTTGCTGTATCTGTTATTCATACCCATTAGGAGCAATTAATAGAAAAGTGACCTGGTGACAGGATTTCAGCTCAGTGTCCTGGGTGCCCAACTGCTGGCGTTTTGTGGTGCCAGCAGTAGTTCAGTATTCAGGTGGCTCTGTCTCTTGCCCTGAAGGAACAGTCACCCTTTAATCAAGCCCGATGTGCCGATGCTGTACGTGCACCTTTCCTTTCTGAGGGAGATGGGGTGTGCTGTGGGTTTTGCCTGTCTACAGGGCTCTGGTGGTTTTCATTTAGATCTTGCTGCCCAGAAGAGTTTTCATTGCGTGGGCATCACCCTGAGGGTAGATGATGGTGTGTATTCAGTTTCCTTTCTACTGTAAATCACCATAACTTCATTAAAATTCAGTTTTCTGCCTGGAACTGAGTGAGAAATAGCTTAGAATGGTTGATTTTGGCTTATGGAGACTTTGGGAGTCTCTAACTCCAAGTTCTGGGAAGGTCACTTCGTTCTTGTGACCTGGCGATGGCTCAGGTGCTCCAGCCAGAGAAGCTGCTGACAGCAGGGGAGCGGGGACCCGTCCAGTACAATCTCTTGTTTTCTGCTGTTTTCGTGACCATGTGAACTTGACTATTTTTGGTGCCTCAGAAGAGTGATGCAATGTCCATGTGTCAGATGCAGAAAAGAGATAGTGAAAATTTAAGCATTTCCTCCAGCTTCAAAAGTTCTTGCACAGGCAGCAGGAATTTTTGCCATGGCAGATCTCCCATCGTTTTCAACAGGATAGAAGAGCAATCTGTATTTTAATAAACAAGATGACTGAGGTGGTTGCTGAGTGAAACTAATAAGATGAAGTATGTTGACAAGTCATGGCTTTGTGTTGTTCAGCCTGAGTATAACTTGAAAAGTCAGCAGTACTGGGCAAGTACGGCTTGGAAATGTGAATATATTTCCATGATTTGAGACGTAATGTTGAAGCCAATTTGTTAATGGGCAACTTCAACGCTTGGTTTTATATACTGAATAAAAACTAATAGGTCAATTGTAATATAAAAATGCACATTTTATTTTGGCTGGTTGTAGGATTAAGTCACATATTCAGCATAACAAGGAGAGAGCAATAACCTTCTTTTGATATGATGATATACAGCACCTTTTATGTAAAGCCATGAAAAGTGATTACTGGTAGCATGAGGAAATGGCACCGCAGGGAGATTGTCGGCGGGACGAACAGCTGGAGCCCATCATCTCCCCAAGCTCCCCTTGTCTGTGGATCACCATCTCTGCCCCGGGGTGCTATAAGCAATACTTTTTCTAATTATGCGAAACAATAAATTATTTGAAAATTTTGAATTTAAAATTGTTAGGAACCACGAAATTTAACCGCGTATGAAGCCAGATGTTTGACGGAAATTCTTAGCTTAGGACTCTGCAGAAGTTGTTTTCGTATGTAAATATGAGACATTTCTTCTTGAAGTTTAAGATGAATTTTTCCATTGACTTCACTGAAGTTTAATTTAACTGGAGGAATACATATATCTAATCTATTTGACAGTTGTTTTTTTCAAGTTAATTTAAAAGAAATTTAACTGCATCTTTAACTGAAGTAAGTCTAGCTTTGTGGGTATTTGCATTGATTTAAGTAGATAAGCTTAAAAAAAAAAAAAGGACAACTTCAGTGAAGACAGAGTGACTATTTTTCTCTTCTTGAGTGCAAACCTGTTGGGAAATGCTGCTGTCTGACCAACGCGGGCAGTTGTGCCCACGTGTGTGTGTGTGTGCCCACGTGTGTGTGTGTGACCACGTGTGTGTGTGTGCGTGCCCACGTGTGTGTGTGTGCCCACGCGTGTGTCCCCCTGTATGAGGGGCTGGAGTTCGGGTGCTGTAGCCCATGCAAATTCAGTGAAACCGTGAAGCACCAGCTCTGCTTTAAAAAAGGATATCAGATCACTCTTAAAATCTTACCTGAGTCATGTTTTAGTTAAGATGAAATACCCAGACCCCTTCTAGCACAGCCGGTGACCTGAAATAATACACGTTTTAAAAACCCTCTGCAGGCTGTGCAGACCTTGGTGCCCCGGGCTGTGCCCTCTGCTCCTGCCCCACCGCTCGCTCGTGCTGGGGGGGCATCTCTTGGGTGCCAGTCCCAGAACATCCATTTCCTCGTGCTGGGGACACCCTACAGTGAAACAAAAGTGACCTTTTTTATCCTGCTCCCTGGTGACTGCAAAGCCCCGATGTGTTTTGGGGAGGGATTGTCACATATTCAGGTCCCTGGTGGAGATGGCTGCCTGGTGTGGTTGTGCCTGTGGCTCTCGCCTCGTATTTTCATGTGTCAGCCTGCCCATATTTCTGGCAGTTTGTATCCCTCTTTCTCCCAGAATTCTAGTGCCTTTTGCCCAGGCTGGATCTCCTGGGGAAAGGTTGAAGAGGCACCAGCAGAAAAAGGTGTTTGAGCCTCTATTGTTCCCGTCCGCTCTTCCAGAGAGTCTTCCAAGAGGGTGTTCCATTATCTCAGCAGCTGGAGGTGCTACTGGAATCTTCAAAGCCAGCTGTTTGAATTAACAATATAATTTTCACCTGAAACTTTTTGTTCTAGCAGGTGATAATGATGAGGAGTTGGATATTAAAAATGTGCTTTTTTCCCCAGGATGCGGTTTTAGCCAGACATAACACAGGCAGAGCGACGCCTAAAGCATCGCTCCTCAAGCCGCTAAATGCTGCTTTCTCTCAGCTTAAACTCCCTCTTACAAGCAGCCCCATCGTTCTTGAGTTGTCATCATAAGGCTCATCAAACGCTTTCTGCCCCCCAAAGGCAGATTCTGGCTGATCTAAGTGTATAATTTGCGTGTTGATTTAAAGGTGCGAATGGGTTTGGGGTCAGACCCACTGGTTTGATGAAAGCATTGGGAAGAGGTTCTCAACGTTCCAGATGAGTGATGAACAGGCATTGTGTGAGGGGAACATCCACCAGCTCTTGGCACTTGTGGGGGTTTGTTCCGAAACCTCTGTTCCAGGAGGATCCTTAATTCTTTGAGCGTTTACGTTACCTGCAGTGGAACCCTCGTCTCCTTGAAGATCAGCATGTGCCTGAGCTCCTTCTTGGAGAAGAGGACAGGCCAGACAGCGTTTCCAAGTAGCCGCCTCAGTTTATGGTCAATTGGTTTATGATAGTTCATGTATAAATTCAACTGATTAAAATGCAGTTTTGCTGTGTATGACTTAATCTTTTTCTGACTGATGGAATTACCAGTTACTTCAGCAAAATTTCAACTTTCTTTTTTATTTAAAGTTCTTCTAATTATGTGTCCCTGAATAGAGACAACAGTTGAAATTCTTCATCATGTGTCTTTCTATAAGTATTTCTTATATAATATTAATTGTGCCTTACAGTACTGAGAAGTTAAATTTTCATGAAACTGGAGTTACAGGTCAGGGTAAAGGGTATCACCATTGTGTACTGGGTTGGATTTTTTTCCCTTCAATACGTGCATCCTGTATTGGCAGGGGGTGGATTATTTGGCCTAATTGTTCTTGCCTACCTCTAATTTCCCTAGTTTTATTGTAGCTAGGACATTAAAAATCATAATGGGCAGAAATTTTGCATGCCATCTGCTAGACTACTCACAAGTTCTGCTCTGGGACCAATACTTTTCACTCATCTTACATTCTATTAATGGTTTTTAAAATTTTTTTCATTATTCTTGTTTTTAAATGTTTCTTGCTTCTTTTCCAAATGGACATGCTGTGTGATGTTGCAGCCTGAGTCGTTGTGGGATGTTAGAGGAATCCCGAGGCAGAGAAGGACAGACACCTCACCTCCACGGGAGGGATGGGTGGCAGCCGTGGTCTCATGACAGCGACACACGCACAATCTCAACGTTTCCTCCAGGTTTAGTATGTTGGTATTATCTTAAGTAACAATAATTCATTAATGATGTGTTGAAATAGTGCCTTAGAGGCTCATTACTGAGCACAGACTAACCCCCCAGAAAGCTGTATGGTCTCTGACTGAAGAAGCACTAATCCAGCTGCGAGACGTCAGGTGGGGACCAACAGATGGAAGATACAGGAAAAGGGGCCAAAGCTGGAAGGAGTGAATTTTTGTGTTGCCGGGTTTTCATTTTTAAATACTAGTAGATAATTGATACGGCTCTCTGGAACCTTTGGGCTTTGCGTGGACTCACTAGGGGTGTTCTTACAGGTGTGGTGGGACCATAGGGGTGGCTGGTGGCATTGATGGGCTGCCCCATGCTGTTCCTGCTTCCATCCTCCATCCCGATACGCCTTGTGACGTTGCTTTCCCTTCGGGAGAGGTTCTTGAGGTGGTTTTGGGAGAAGTGCTGATCTAATTCAGTCTTGTGCATTTGCTTAGTTCCTGTGATGACATTTTAATCTCTTTTAAAGAAATATCTAGGTTACAAAGCTTGAAAAAAGATGCATAAGGTGTCTGTGTACCACTTTGGAAATTTTCCGTCTGGGAGAATACTTGATATAGTGCTACTATCTTTTTTTTTTTCAGTCCATAACTTTATTTAAGAAAAAAGCATCTACAGAATTTACCTGGAGGAATCATTGCAGAGCACAGTTCCTTGTGAAATGTTAATGAAATACCGGCTGTGACCAGCTCTGTATTTCTCCATTCAGGATCACAGCAGTAACTTCCCTTAAAAACTAATGTTTGGTTTTTATGACGGTGTTCGGGGATGAAGAATGCTGCTTAGGTGGCTCCAGGCTTGCCCTTTTGCTTTCCTCTGCGCTTTGGTGACTGGAAGAGCGTGGAGATGATGACAGCTGTACGGAAGGAGCTCCATGCCCCCATATTCTCAGAAAATAAACAAAAAATCACGTCCTTGTGCTAAATGGAGCTGCATCAGCAGCTTTCCTCGTTAAAAAACCAATAGGCTGGGTTCTGTTTTCATTTAGAGCAGGGAATGAAGTAATTCTGGAATCAGGTTGGTAAACACTGTGATCTGGCAATTAGGAAATTGATTGGGGACCTAATTCACTGTAACATAGTCCGTCTTTTGCCAGGACTGTAAATATCTCCTTATTGCTTAATTCTAAAATAACATTAATAGAAAACCTGATCGTTTGCAAGAAATCAGCTGTACATGTGGTAGGCTCATCTGTTTGTCTTGCTCTCTTTTTTTTTAATGTTCATCTGCAACAAAAACAACTTAGTGCAGATAAAAAAGAGCAAATGGTAACGGGCTCGAAGCTGAGAGCTCTTAGCTTTTAACACTCAAGCCCTTCAAGTGGAGGATTTGGGGATAAAGAGACTTTACTTATGGGTTAGAGATCTTTTGTTCTGAGCTCGGCTGGTTTTTTTTTTGTTTGGCTTGGTTTTCCTATAGCATTAGTAGATGGCAGGTTGCTTGCAAAGTAAAGATACTTAATTCTAGGGTCTTGAGCTCATAAAACATTTTTAAAAATGCAAAGGCAGCACTCACTGGAGGCCCTTTGGCACCCATGACACTGTGTCAGGATTATGGATTACTGCCAGTCGTGCATTTCAGTCTGAAAAATTGAGTTTTAGCTTTCTGAGAAGGTGCTGATTGTAAGAGCAGTCCATAGCACTTCAGCCACTTGTACCGGGCACCCTGGGCCTCCGGGACTTGCCGTAGGTTTAGGCTTTGCCTGAGGGTTGCGGCACGACTTCCAAGTGATTGCGTGAGAAAATGAATAAAACTAAATTGTAATTCTTGAAAAATATGTACCAAAAAGATCATATATGTTGCTTATGTAGAGTGGATTTACATCAGACTTGAGTGTGGGCGATTTCAAGGCCAAGCAAAGCTTACTGCTAGAGCCAAGCAGAATCGCAATCAATTGTGAAATGAACTTTTAAACCCTTGGCTTTTGAATCCTTTATTAAGCAACAGGGAAAAAGAAAGTATTAATTATTATGGAAATGCAAGCACAGGCTTTATTGTTTAGGGGCAGGACTGACATTTGCAGGAGCTCCTTGGACCTTCAGGAGGCTCAGTCTGGCCAGGGAAGAAGGGCAGCTCCCAGCTCCTGGTGACGCCGGCTCGGCCCAAGCATGGGGAGGTCCCTCATGGCCACGTGGCAGGAGATGGAGGGATGGCTCCATCTTCCCACACCATGCATCCTGGTCGGGCTGTGGGCAGCCGTCAGAGAAGGGAGGATCAGAGAGTCATAGAGTTGCCTGGGTTGGAAGGGACCTTCCAGACCATCTAGTCCAACTGTCATGGGATGCTCCAGCCCCAGTGGCTGGCACCGGTGAACATCATTGCACACAGTCACCCCGTGCAAACCCCGATACGGGGATCTGGGGAGAGGCTGGGAGTCTGAGGTGTTTTTATAACATATTTGACACTTCTTTCACTCACGCTTAAAGAGGAAGAACAAGACAGGATGTGGACTCCTACGATCCAGCTCTGTGCTAACTAAATATAAATATCTATGACAAATTGCATAAGGATGCTTTAATGGCAGTTGTCAGAGACATTCAAAAAGGATTAGACCTTTTCATTTTTCCCCTCTAATAATGAATATTTAGTGAGACTTTTAAAGCTGTTAGCTATTAATTATAGTACCTAAAAATATGATCATGTTCAGTCAAGTAAGAACCAGCACGTGACGGTATGCAAAAGTATGTTCCCTGTCTAGCTTTTGTGACATAGCTTCCTACTTTACATTTTCTTTATAAATACAAGAAATAACTTTTTTAATGATGACAGCTGGTGAGGAAGCAGACTTGCTTGTCAAAAGTTGTAAGTAGGCTGAGAATATTAGCACTAAGGAGGTGAAAGGATAGATTAATAGATAAATGTCCTGATACTTAAATAATGTATGATAAAATTAGATTATCATAAATTTAGTTCCATTGTAGACATTAATATTGTTCTGAGGCTAGAAATTCAAGTGTGGGAATAGAAAGTTAACGTTTGCCTTAATAAAAATGCAGACCATTGTCCTTTGCTGGTGTTGTCGCTGCTTTCTGCAGATAAGAAATCACCTTTCTCTTTAAATTTGTTTATACTACCAAGGGTTACTTTTGTAGATTGGAAATAAATAGGGTTATATTTCTACAGCTAAAATAAATGTTTCTACTGTTGAAATAAATGATTTACTCCAACAATAGAAAGCTGATTATACTATTGATAAAGAGGCTGTCAGTCAAATAATTCTCATTTATGTATTCAAAAATCTTAACTAATAGTGCAATGAAAAAAGCTCTAGTGGCTTTATTAAATTCTTACTTTTCAGGGTAATTTTTTTCCCCTCTGTAGCTGGAAATCTTCTGTTTGCAGCTTGCAGTCAGTTCCCACAGTAAAGTGTTAGGGAGCAGCGAGGAAGCCGAGAGTCATTGCTTGGGTTTGGTTACTCTGTTTGCTGGTGCCTTGGTTTGTTTGGGGTTTTTTTTCACCCGAGTTGGTCAAGCGGGGGAAGCCGGCTTGTGGGGTCTGGTTTCAGCCCTTGTGGACCTACTTCCAAGCCTTTTGACCCAGCAGCCCTGAAGACCTGTGCAAAGGAGTTACGGCTCTGGGAGTGGGGAGGTGAAGGATCCAGGAGTGGGGAGATGAAGGAGATTGAGCTCCTTTCCAGACAGAAAGCCAAGGTTCTTGGCTGTCGAT
>JAOQGH010000005.1:1539605-1569784 GCA_025769975.1 Gallinago jamesoni
GGTTTGACACTGAAAGAGGGGAGATGGAGCTGAGATGTGGGGAAGAACTTCTTTGGTGTGAGGGTGGTGAGAGCCTGACCCACAGAGAAGTTGTGGCTGCCCCATCTCTGGAGGGGTTCAAGGGCAGGTTGGAGGGGGCTTGGAGCAGCCTGGTGTGGTGGGAGATGTCCCTGCCCAGGGCAGGGGGTGGAACTCAATGATCTTTAAGGTCTCTTCCAACCTACACCATTCCATGGTTCTGAGATACCCTGCAGGTGGGGGGTGTGTGTGGCCTTCCCTTGCCATTTACAAACACATGGTTTTTCTGATGCTGTTGGTTTGTCGGAATCAAAGGGTTGTGAGGGGAGTTCTCTGCTGCAGTTCCCGGGCACAGAGCTCCCTCTGCTCAGCGTGAGGTCCATCGAGGGTGTCAGACACAGGAGCCTGTGATGTTCCCTGCCAAGGTCCAGCACTGCCCATGCCACACTCCCCTGGGGACACCAACACTGGCCGAGGCAGGGACCAGCCAGGAGAGCCCTGCCCAGCTGCAGGGACCGACTCTCCTTCCAGCTCTCCTGAGGTACCTTCCAAAGACTTTGCACCTGCCTTTACAGTTCTCTCCAAGAATTCATCCTCAAGGCCTTCAGATGACACTGTATTTCAGATCCTCAAGCTGACGATGTGCAGAGCAGCTGCGTCAAATGGCTGTAACTAGCGTGGCTGGTGGCACGTGGTCTCGTACAGCGCGATCCAGTGAGAGCATCGTGTGGCAAAATGGATGTTCTCCTCTTTGACAACTTCCTAATAAATTTCAGAGGAGTCATAAACTGAAGCATTTCTAAATGGCTTAACATCACTTGTGAGAGATCACTCTTAGCAGAAATGTCGTTAGACTTTCTGTAGCTTATGCAGAACGACTCCTCTTTCCACCATGGACCCGTGGATGCCCGGCTTTACAGATATTCTGGAAATGGAGCTCGCATCTAAGATTTGCTTATCTACTGGTGTGCGTTTTTTGTGCCAGGTGCTTTGTATTTTCTGGGCTCTTGAGTTTTCAGAACTACTTTCTCCTTATGCAGGTGGTCGAGAGCTTTCTGTAATTATTATTTTTAAAACCCCAAGATCCATGTATGTAGAAATAAGGTAGGTAGATATTTTTCCAATTAGGTTTGTTTGTATAACAGCCTTGCCTGGGGACGTGTGGTTTGCACATTACACATGGACACCAGTCAGGGCGTGTGTGTAAATCAAGGATTGATTTGGAAATTAAACTCGCTGGCCCTGTAGCAAAATCTAAGTTTACAGTGACAAAACAATAACGGGGAATTAGAGAGAACCTCTCTTGAAATCAAATCAAGCTCTTGTTTTGCAGCAAGTAATTAGATTGCAGTTTGTTTCACTGCAAAACTCACCACAGCCAGTAAATTAAACTATCACTTGTCTTGCAAAAATACTTGCCTTTGGACCGTTTGACGGTGGCCTTTCTTTGCCCATATTTCCCCTTTTTGTTACCAAATCCGATAAAGCTTTGCATTAGCATCAGTAGCAGCTGCTGCTGTTAAATTTGTAGTCTCGGGTTTGTTACTGGCTTGACTCTGGGTCTCAGAGTGAAACGTGCGCTATTGCTGGTGTCTCTCATAACGTCATGCTGGAGCCCCGTGCTATATTGGGGTGGGTGGGTGTGCCTGGGGGTCAGACGTCCCACATCCCTTCAATATTATTAAAAAAGATGATTAAAAAGAATTAAAACGGATACCTCTTTTTAGTGAGTGACTCTCTCAGGCTGGTAAACTCTGTGTCTCTTACAAAAAAATTTTAGGTGATTGGGCAAAAAGCAGATTGTGCTGGACCTTTGCCCGTGGGCAGGTTCAGAAATGGGGTGGTTTTGAAGTTAATTTGACTGGAGCCTGGTTTATGAAGATTTGCTGAGGGAACTTGGTCTCTTTGCTCAGCAAAATCATCTGTACCATCAAAGAAGCCTCATGGAATTAGATTTACAGCCCTTTCTGTTTGCCAAAACAGTGACTGAAATTTTGTTTAGAATCATGAACTTTGCCACTGTGCAGGACAGGAAAAATAATGTACGGTTCATCTTTTGCCATTATATCCATTTAATGCCTCCTGCTCTGAGCAAAATGTATTTAGCAATTAAAGGAGTTACGTGGAATATTCCATTTATCAACCAATTGCCCTTTTCTTGTTAGCGATGCATTCGTGAACCTCAAAACATGTTTGTCAGTTGTGGGGAGACGTATCTCCTGGCTGTACAAATAAACACGAACTTTTAGCCTTTAGCGAGATGTTTCAAGAGGGAGATAAATATATGTTTAACTTACTAAGTTATGCAGAAAAATGACAAAACCAAATTGGATGATGATGCATTGCCTTTATGTATGCCGGGGGGGTGAGAGATGAGCTCCTCCATGGCCGACTAATAAAGGCTGATGTTTGACCGTTGGATTTTTGAACTCCTGTGCAGCTCACAGACCTTCAGTGGCTCACAGAGAATCTGGGAGACATGGGAGTAGATGATAATTTGGTGAAAATGAAGCATTTCACAGATACTTGCTGCTGTTGCTGAAGATTTAATCTCAGCCCTGGTGTTTCTAGAGGTTCATCCGACTCCCCACGTTGGATGAATCTCTAGATGAGATGAGAGCATCCCCAGGCTCTCCTTGTCCCCTCATACGGTCCCACCTGTAACACCAAGAGACTGGGGGTGCTAGAGGAGTCCCCATCGGTATCACAGGGGCATCAGACCTTGACCCATGAGCCCATGGATGTGCTCCTAGTAATTAGTATTTTGTTTTGTAAATCTATGGATAGCAAATTGTGGGTTTTTTTCAGTGTTTAACTGTGTGGGGGCTCAAACGTTGGTCAGCATTGGAGAACACTGTGCCAGAGCCAAGGTGGGTCTCCTCTGATGATGACTTCTGGAGCGCAGTGCAGTTTTACCTGGTTGGCAGTATTTTTTTCCTTGGAACCGGTTGAGAGAGAATTCATGCTTTGAAGCACAGGGGAAACGAGGCTTTTCTCAATGTTAGGAGAGTTGTTTGGTTTCACTGCCGGCTTTTTTATTATGAGCTTATATTACAGCCAGGTGGCTTTGTAGGAATGGTCAGAAGATCAGTTAAATTCAATAGTAAATTTTGCTGTGGTAAAATCCAAGTGCTGAATGGTCTTTGGGATTTGATGGTGTGTTCATCGCAAAATACGGAGGTGTTTGTTGCAGCCTGATCAAAATAGGGGATGGGAACCCTGTTGAACCGAGCTGCTGGTTTCTGCTGCCTCATCTCTGACTTGCCACGTAAAACAAAAACTCCACCACGTGACTTCTCAGGTGATAATTTATTTTCACACGTAACTCCTCATAATGTAGGACGAGTTCTGAAGTAATGATCTACTTGTGGGTTAAATACTCAGCTTTTCAATCGGTGTTGATGCGTTAAGTAAGCAAATTATTTCTGCTTGCTTTTTTAATTAACTTAGTGCCCATCAGCTGTAGCGTTAAGGAGCTGTGGTTACACTCCTGGCAGTTGGAGGTTCGGGCAGACAGAACCCCGGTGTCTGAAGCAGAAAGACTGGCTTAAAATTGAATGCAAGGCCACAGGTTCAGACTTCTCTTCTGAAACTGAAAATTTCAATTTTTTAGACTCTAATTTCTTTTTCCTCTAACATTTCTTTTCTGAAGGTGTGCTGACAGGGACAAACTCGATTTAATCAGCTTTTATTAATGTATTCGAAAAGTTGTCTTGCCAGGAAGTGAATTTTCATATTTGAGTATATGGATAAACCTGTCAGATTATTTTCCCCCCGTTGTGTAGTGCTTCACTTCAGTGATGATTACCTGATCTCAGCTCTTGGTTTCTCTCTGTAAGTAAAATCTGAAAATCGTGGTAGGTAACCTTAGAAAATATGAAGATCTTTGTGCATTGTTTTAATTATTTTCTTGAATATACTTTCATTTATTACTGGCCATTGTCACAAAATACCAAGCTGTTTTAAATTGGCAACCTGAAAATGTGAAAATATTTGTTGTTTTACTCTTTTGCCCGATTCCATTCATTTGGCTCAGTTTTCTGTGTATAAGTAAGAATAAGAGAATTCCATTTCACTTCCAGAAGTGAGGTTTCCTTTTTTCCCCAACGCTGCAGTTGCTGAGGATCCTTAACAATGCCACCTTTTGAAGATTGAGCTAATTTATTTAATTTTCACAGTTAGCACACTCTGTCACAATGGTGGGTTGCTGTCACATTAAACATCAGGAAAATTTTATGCTTCCTGGCGTTTCAGAAATGACCAGTGACATTAAAACTGTATATAGCACCTGGCTTGGAGGTAATTCTTTGAAACTTAACTGTAATTATGATGGTTGCAAAAAAGCTACATGATGATTCTTGATGATGATTGCAGAGGGAAATGGTAATGCTGTCAGGTGTGGGGTGGCTTGAAGGAGAACTTGCCGCTTTATGTTTTTCCTCCGGTTTTGTAGTTTCGCTGTTAATTTATTGTAGCTCTGGTGCCTTACATGTGTGTAGTAAGTACATTTAAGAGAGCAAACTGCAGGTGTAGGCTGATGTTGCAATGTTTCAGGGAGTCCGTAGCGTGCGATCTGCTGCGGATGCCTGGGATTCCTGAGTGGGGAACTCGTCTGCTCAGTTTATGCTGAGTTGAAGTCAAAAGACCTAATTCAACCCAAGTGAGTGCAGTGCTCTCTGCACGAGATACAGTACGTATCTGTAGAGCATATACACGTATGTGCTACTAAGGGAATGGTTGCCTTGGGGAAGCCCAGCACTGATGACATCTGGGCTTTTGTCCTGTTGGAGAGACGCCTTCGAAGCCCCAGGACGTGGACCACGTGGTTTGGCTGGTGGCACGACCCTGGTGTGAACTGAGCGGAGCCGCACGGAAGCGGTTGTGTTTGGGAAGCGTGTTGGAAGAAGGGATTTTTCGAGGGATGTTGAGGGCAGGCGTGAGGCTGCAGCCCCCGGCGTGGATCCCAGAGCAGTGCCCGCTTTGGGGGTACGCACTGCTCGGGGGGAGCGGGGAGGGCACGGGGGGTGGAGGGGAGAGGAGGAGGTGCTGAGGGCAGGAGGGGGCTCTGCAGCACAAAGAGTCTGGCTCCATCCTTTTGTCCCCTGTCCTTTAGCTCTTGCTCAGCATCCATGAGATCCCCTCTCAGTCTGCTCGTCTCCAGCTGAACAGCCCCAGGGCTCTCAGCCTTTCCCCAGCAGAAAGATGCTCCAGATCCTTCATCACCTTCGTAGCCTCCACTGGACTCTCTCCAGCAGTTCCCTGGCCTCCCTCGGCACTGCTGATGGGTAAGATCAAGCACCTCTATAAACACTGGAGGCCCTTATTTTTTATTTTTTTTTATAGGATGGATTCTAGCATATGATGTAGGAGGAAGCAGCATGAGCTGGCAGCACGGTTTCCGCTACAAAACTGTTAAACAAATAAGTGTTACAGAAGTAAACCTGTGAGAAATGAAACATCTTTGTACTTTACTGAGCCAATTAAAAAAAAATCAGGGAACCCTTCCTACATGTATTAGAAATCTGTTTTAAAATCTGTTAGGTGGGTATTTTCAGTTGAAGGAAGTTATGTTGCTGTAATGTTTTCTCATTCGTTTCATCTCAAATATGTGAAACCTGCTGTTTCCTAAATAAGTAAAAGCAGATGGAGCAGCCTCGGTGATGGGTTTTGCCGAACGCTCCAGCTCTGTTAGTTCAGTTCTCACTTACTTAATGCTATTACATTAGAGATCTACTTGAAGGTCGCAGTGTGGAAAGTCTCACAAGTAAAACATTGACTGGAAAAGTCAGTGAAATATATAAAAATAGTATTTATCTAATCTGTTTCATTCTCTTCGTTATCTTTTACTCCAAAGAATTAATTTGGCCAAATCATAACATGTTACATCCGAGTTGTGCCAACCTCAAAATGAAAACAAAACCCAACTCATGAGTCAGTCTCCAGAGTTTTGTGACATTGGTGGAAGGAGTTCCCAGTTGCAGTCTAAAGTTCTTTAATTGTTCCTTGGTTTCAGTAATTTCTTGTTTTCCAGCTTTTGTGTTGCGCCTCACAAAGGTTTCTATATGTTTGTTTTTCAGGAAAGCTTTTCATGTAACTGCTAGTTTCTGGGATTTAGAAAGAAAAAAAAAAAATTTCAGGGCTTTGATGTGGCTGGTGTCAGTGATTCTGATAACCACAAAGTGAGTTCTCCGTGATTTTGTTTGGTTTTACTGCTTTCAAAGTGAGATTGGGTGATCAATTATTGGCGTGTCACGGTTAGCAGTAAACTTTGTCGTGTACGTTCCGATTTGTACAACTCAAGGCTTTGACCTTTTGATTCTCTTTGCCTTTGGAGATGGTTTGCCAATGCCGGGGTTGGAAGGAGTGTTGTGGAGGGAATGGGAAAGGTGAGGTGGGAAGGCTTCCAAAGGGGAATCAGTCTGGAATCCCATTCATCAGCCTCTGTAAGCACATCAAATCCATACGTTTTAATCCTGCCTAGACCACAGTGGGCACATTCCCATTGCTTCCAGCTGGAAAGGATTTCACCCCAGAGCACTGCTGGAGCATTTTGAGCCGTGATGCAAATAGCTGGTGCTGCCCCATGTTCACGGTACGGTGAATAAAATGAACATTGTGTAGGATAACCAGGTTTTCCTTAGTAATATCTCCTCTTTCTTCAGGCACAGCAATTAAATTCATTCCTGAATTTTTGTGTGCTGAGAAAATCTCCTTTGAGTTACATAAATTTCTTCACATTCTTTGTTTACTTTATTGAACGTGTGTAGTAAAAATATCAACCCTAAAATTCATCTTCCTCGTGGAATTAGTTTTGCCATCTGGTATTTGTGAGCAAGAGTGAAACTTCTCATTCCTGCTGAGAGGACTGTGAGGGCTCCCCCATCCTCCCTTCCATGTTTTGTTTATTTCTAATAGTTTTCAGTGGAAAAAAACAACCCCACAAATAGCCAAGATGGGACTGGGCTTCCATTAGCAGGACCCCAGCTTTATCCCCAGGCAGGGGAGGGGAACAGCAGGGGTGGGGAGCCTGGGGCTGTCCTCGGGTGCGTTTGTTGTTAGAGCTCCGTCTCCTTTCCCTACACAACACCCAGGGAACCAATATATTTACGGAGAGTGGAGCAACTTGCATTTTCTTAATGAGGCTCATGATAGTCAGCAGTGCGGGGCTTTGAAAACGTTAGTGTAATAGAAGCTTTCTGTGATGGGTATTGCATCTTCCTGTCTGCCTTAAAGGCTCTCTGGCAGATGGACGACAAGGAAAATAGTTTAAATGGGGACACGGGTTCAAAATAACTAGCCATTTAATTGCTCTCTTTCAAAATCATTGTGTATCCTGAAGGTTTTGCCACCATTTAACGTTGCGTTTACAGTTCTTAAGTTGTTCATTATAGAAACACAGTCAAGAACCTTTTCTGAGGGGAACTGGCTTGAACATTCCCAAGATATTGTAAGCTGCGAGGCACAACTTTTTGGTTTGAAGCGAGGTACTAAGTGCTTTGCGATGAATTTTAATTGATTCCAGTTGCAGTTAGTTTTCAGCTTGTCATTGTAAAGCAGAGGCTTGGTTAACATGGGGCAAAATATCTCCTTATTTTTCATTCTGACACGCAGGATTTTATCCTCTGTTGGTGTAAATCAGCCTAAAGCCATTGACTGCAGTGAAACTGTGCCGATTCCTGCCACTTGACCTCCTCTTTCTGCTGCTTTACACGAGGAACACAAAGGGATTACTGACTCTTGAGTGCCTGCAGAATCAGGCCCTTCAAAACAAATTAGTCACATCTCTGTCCAAGCAGATTGCAATAAAACAAGAAATACGAGTAGTGCTCTTAGAATAATTTCGAACGTAAAATTTTTTACTGTGGTTCTTTTCAAAGGAACTAAAATGTGGTCTCTTACAGATAAATATAAATGAGCAGACCAGTGAATTTGGATGAAATCATACCTTTTTAAAGATGCAAATTGAAAATTAAGCCTCAAAACAATAGAATCCTCCTGGGCTTTTCAGGAAGGATTGTATATTGCTCATCAGACTCCACTGCCAGGTTGCAAATTTTATTTCACAGTGAATTCCATGGGAGAGCTGCTGGAGCTGGTTTTTATGATGAAAAGAGAAAAATCTACTGAAAACACGTGTAGCTTTTCCCACAGTCTGGATCGTCTCTTTTAGGAAGGGATATTCTTTTATGGGGAAGGAATGGTAATGGGGAGTGTTGGATTTACCACACTTTTTCTGGGCCTTTGTGTTAAATCCAACACTGTGGGTGATGGTTCATACTGGTACGAGAGAACCTCATTTTTGTCCCCAGTTTGGGCCCACAATTATCACAGTTTTGTTTTTTTTTTTTTCTCATGCCATTTTAAAGCCAGCTCCTTTCCATTTTTTGCTTCTCTCCATTCTTACTTTCTTCCTCAATTTCTTCAAGGGAAGGTTTTTCAAACCTACTTTGCGCCATCTTTTGACCACAGTCATTGAACTTGGAAGTATCTTCCCAAACTGAAAATACAGCAGAGGAAGAATCTGTTTGGGAACTGTTTCAAGCAAGATACAGTCATAATAAAAGAGGTTAAAATTAAGCAGTTTACCCAATTGTTAAGCTCCAGGTGGAAGAAAGACTGGTTAAAACATAGGGAAATTGCCTCTCCACGAAATGGTGGTCTTCTAAGTGAGGAAGAGAATTCTGCAGCCTGGTTCACTCTGGTAGGGGCAGAACAGGACTTTTTAGGAGGTATTTTACAGTGGTATCGTCCTGTTTCTCCCATTAAATGCTGCTTTTTATGGGGGAAAGATTTTAACTATGGATTTACAAACATTAATCCTGAGGGGAAACTGGAGATGCCTCATGGGCCTCCAGTTGGCCACTGGGTGTGCTTGAAATGAATCTCAGACTTGGACTCAAATGTTTTCAGTGACTGATCTTTTATAGCATATTGCTATTAAAATAAAATATGGAGAAGCAGTATGTTTTGGTTTTGCATAGTATAAAAACCCCATGGTTAGTACTACAAAGCAGCTGCTGATCACAGAGAGCAGCTTAGCTTCAAGAGAAAAGCATAATTCTGATTATGGAGAAAATATTTTCATTACTTCCAGTGCTGTATTCAGAAAATTCTTCTGCTTGTGGATAGCTCTGGTTGATGCAGATTAGGTTGAAAAGTGCAGTTTTTCTGGACAACTCTGGAGCAAAGACAATAGTTAAGAAGGCAGAGACTCGCTTCCAGCAGGAAGGTATCCGGGGTGTCTCTAATTCAGCCATTACTGGTGTTCGTTGGTGGTTTGATGAACCGACCCCCTTACATGGAGCTGGTTATAGTAATTCCTGTTGTGCAGCTGCAATATTAATAAGCCCATGAAATATTATAAGTACGGCAGCAAGCTGGCACACAGAGGAAATAGGAGGGAAAGGGGTTTAAAAATGTGGCTTTGCATATGTTTTCAGTGCAGGAGAAATGTATTTTAAGTTGGAAATCTGCAAGTGCAGTGGCGTTACTGCTGAGAAGGGGACTGGAGCCTGCATTGTAAATCAGTGATTTCTTCGGTAGATTGGTGCTTCAGACCATCTTCTAAACATGTTTGGGGGGTGGGGGTTCTCTTTTTTTTTTTTTTCCTCCCACGTTTCTTTTTTCCTTTTCCCCTTTTTATTTAACTGCCATTTAGCTGCCTTTGCATTCTGTATCTGTTTGTGGTGAACCGTGTGCCCTTTCCCGGTGCCCCGGTTGTGAGAGCGGGGCACATCCAGTCGATCCCAGCGAATTCCCTGGGCACAGCCAGGCTGCGAGGGACAGGAGCAGGGGCCAGTCACCCTCCAGGTGGGTTCATCTCAGCAAGGCTGTTTAGCTTCTTAAATACGCCAGTTTAAAACGTTCCGTTCAATGCCGATAATACACCGCAATTAGAATTTAATTGCGAAGAAATACTAGAGAGCATTCCCTGGCATGCCACCCCCATAGAAAGTTTAGTGCAGAGTGTTGGGAAGGTAGAGCATTAAGTAAATGAAATGTGAGTAATAACTTGCAGATTGCCGGAGAAGTGTATGCCTAGGCATTTTAAAAGTAGTGGTAATATTCCACCAGCTCCCGAGAAATATATCAAAGATTCATACATTTTAAGGCCAGAAGGCACTGTTAGATCATCTATTCTGACAACCTGCATAACAAGCTAAAAACTTTTCCAGTAATCGCATCAAACATACACAAAAATATAAAAGAAAACAATTTTGATTAAACAGCAAGAAATGTGCGCGTTGAAGGTGGTGGTGTTTCTCCAGGCTTCCCTTTGCAGAAGTCCTGTTTGCTTGCGTGATGCAAATGAGATGCAGTGCTTGGCTTACCCAGCGGTACCTCAGGTTTGATTCCTTGCTTCATCATTTATAGCCTTTAGGTGGATGAGATGTTTTTATATACGGAGAAGTTGTTTCACACAGAGGTGATTGAGTCCCGAAGGGGAGAAGCAGGAACGGAGCAGCTGGAGCAGTCGGTGTTGCCGGGTCTGGAGACATCCAAGCCTTGCCCCTGTCATTGGCACGAATTCTCTTAAGTGTCACAAAGTACCCAAGCTTTTTGGGAACAAGCGAGTAACGATAATTTGGAAAAAAACAAAACAAAACAAAACCAACAAACTAAATAAAAAAACCTCATCACTTTTTGAGTATCAGTGTTCGGTTTGGGTTTGGAGCGAATGCCATTATTTCCTGCAGTTTAGATGGAGTCTGAGCTCTTGGCATCACCCCTTTTGCCAGCCTTCCCTTTCTTGCCCTTCCCCACACCGAGTGATTCTGTTCTGTTTGCTACCGAACTCTGCCTTTATACAAACTCTGGGAATGGTGTGCATATGGACCACTCACAAATAAATCTGTGTATGGAAAATACAGATCGCCAAGTAGGCAAAGTGTAAAGATGTCGGTGTGCTGGTAATTCCTCGGCGTTACCATTACCTTCATCTTGGGCAGGATGAAGAGCTGTGTGTCTTCCCTGCAAAACATACGCTCAAACAGGAGAACCACCTGCATTAATGTACGTTTTCAGCTGTCAGTGCGAATGGGTCCTCACTGCCTGCTGCGATGCACAGTGTTTGTGCTTGGAGGAAATACCCTGAATACGCTGTTGATATTGTTGTTATTTAGCTTCTCTGGACCCCATCAGCTCGGCTGTTCTGGGGACAGGTGTCCAGGGCTGCTTGGGTACTCACCTGGCTTTAGCCGCAGTTAAAGGGTGAGTTTAATACACGATAGCTGTCAGATAGAAGGCATATCAAATCTTAAATGTCACAGAAGGCGTTTGATGAAGTGCTTTTGGTTACTGGTAGTGGTGTGCTGATGGTTATGATGAGTTTGTACAGTGATAAAATCATTCAGTGGTGCGTTTGTCAACTGTGGCAGGGCGATAGAAATGACTTGAACATCATCTCCTGCAATTTATGCTTTGAAGGAGCCGAACTATTCTGTAAATATACTTGAATTTCAAGTAATTCTAATATATCTGAGAAACACAGTGTTCTTTTGCAGAACCTCTGGTAGTTAGTCTCTGCAGTTCCACGTAGGTGCCGTGACCATTCCTCTGGTCCGGTGTGATGTCCCCCCCATCCCTCCCTCCCTCTCCCAGCCCCGTTTCCCCATGTTTGCCACGATTGTTCAGGTACCATCCGCTGCAGGTGGAAGCTCACATTAGAATAAAGCGAACAAAGCCACTCACTAAAATCACTTAGTGATGCGGATGTGGTGAGTGATTTGCTTGAAAATGCTCATCGTTTCTGAGTTAAGCGAGTGATCGTGATTAGGTTTTCCTCTGTAGGATTTCAAAGTCCATTAAAGACTCTTTGAAATATAGAGAAACCAAAGCTGGAAGGAAGCTCTTGTTCCTTGTGCTGATTGATACCAGCTTGACCAGCATCCACAGCTAAAACAACTTACAGTAGCAGACGAGGTATGTGCTTCTCCACCACGTCGTTAACCTTAGATATCATCTAAATTTAATAGAGGCCACTTAAATTCTGACCACAGCTTGTTTACGTCCTGTTCATAAGAAGGCTCTCAGGGCTTAATCTTCCTCCTTAGTCACCAAACCTCAGTGGTGAGTACGTCTTGTAGAGTCACCAAAACCTTCTTTGTGAGGTGACCCACCTCACGTTCCAAAGGCAAACTGGGGGTGTGTGGTTCTGATGGCATCTGGTTTGGTTTCAGCACTGGTTAGAGAGGTCCATAGTAAGCAACCTTTAATGAGGCTTACTTAAACAAGTATTTAATGCAATGAGTCCTGATGGGCTGCTTTGCAAATGGGCTTTATACAGAAGCTTGTGTATGTGAAATTTGTTGGACTTTCTCCTTTTAGCATGGTCTTTATTTCAGGTTGGTGTCCTCCACCTGCACCTGCCTTCTCACAGTATTTCACCCATTTTCTCACTCTCTCCTTTGTAGTTCTGAGTGGAAGGACCAGCCAACATCTCCAGATTTAAAAAAAGCAACTACAAAAATAAACCATCCAAAGAGCCCACCTAGCCATACCGTAATAGTTGCTTATTTTTGGAATTTTGAAGAGGTTATTCTTATCCCTGATGAGATTTCAGTCTGGAGCAACACTTGAGAATTACAGCAAGTGTTGTAACAATGCCTCTGAAGAGAAGATGCCAAGAAAGAAGGAAATAGTCATTTTATTACAAACAGCAGGTGGTTAAGTTGGAGTAGCAAGCAATGCCAAGCAGGGCTGAGGCTGCAGTATGTACAAGGGTTGGAAAATACCTTGTTGTGGGATGGCAAATGTAGAGCCAGAGATGTAGGTAGCGTTGATGATAAATGCTCAGGGCAGATGTGGCTCTTGCCCAGGCTCAGATTGCGATCAAAGGGCGAGATAAATCTTCCCTGTTTTTACTTAAATTTCCTGCTGCGCCAGCAGTTTCTCTCGTTCAGGCAGATCATGGATTTGTTTCACTGGTCCTGTGTTTTACTTACCGATGTGCTGATATTCACAGCTTTATTAAGTTTTATTGAGGTACCCAACGCCCCCTCCGCCTTCCCTGCTGCCCCCTCCCTGGTTCCTGGTGATGGGATGGGTCGAGTTGGCCGAGCTGGTGGCTTTGGAACCCTGTGCATGCGTGGTGCTCCCTCTGTGTGTGACCACAGAGAGCTCCTAGTCCTAGGTTGGATGATCTGAGTCATCGTTGGTGTGACTTTGTGCTGCCCGAAGCTGCTGACTCCCTCCTGAGAGGTCTTTGCTCCTCAGGAAGTTAAAATGTGTTTTACAAAGGCGATGGGGCAGGCCTGCTTGGGAGGGCTGGCACACATGCAGATGCCCTCATAATTGACTTAATCACAACATTAGGTATGTGTTAAACATTATTAGATGGAATATTTTGTATTTTTTTAAAAAAGAACCCAAAGCCCGTTTGAGGCAGCAATGACAGCTGAGCTTTTCAAAGGTTGGGAATGAATACTAACGCACCCTGAGGCATATTAATAAAGGTCCATGTTCTTCATGGGTAGGGTCACTGGAGAGGCACAGGCACAAGCTGTCAGCCATGGTGTGCAAGGAACTGTTTGTTCCTGTTCATTTTCAGGGGCTAAATGCTGCCGCTTCACGTTTTCTGAAAGTCCTTTTGTCACGCTGTCTCACGGGGCTGGAGGGGACACAAGCCATCTATTATTCCAGACCAGTCCGAAGACTTCTCTGCCCTGTTGCTGTAGCTATCGTTGGCAGAAGGTGCAAACCAGGCAGCTCAGGTCCCTCTGTGTGACTGTGCAGGAGGGGATGGGCAGAGGAGAACCGTGGGTGCTGTGGCAATGGTGGTGTCTTCTCGTGGTCCCAGCATCTCCCTAATGGTGTCTTGGAGATGGGCAGTGGGAGAAACTGCAATCCTGTCTCACAGCTGGCAGCACCTGGAGTGGTTTGGTGGATTTCGGGTTGGTATCAAGAACATGTGTGAGAGACTGTAAGCATCACAGGAGCTGCAGGCGTTTTAAGACCTATTGTGGAGCTGAGTTTGGTGGAGTCCTCCTGAGGGCTCTGAAGCTCAGAGGTGGGTGGAGGTTTCAGTCATGGGCTGGCACGAGTTGATAGGGCTTATGGATTCTGCTGCATCTCATCTCACTTCCCATGGCCAGCCTGAGTAGGTGAAAGCTGTAATTTCTGGGTGGGGTTTGTCCTCTGCTTGGATCCATAGGGACCACTGAGTCGTGTTTGGCTTGCCCTGCGATTCATTGGTTTTGTGTGAAGTCACATACCTGTGTGTGAGCAAATCACGGTGCCGGTCTGCTCCAAGGAGGAGAGCAGTACCTTTGTTTAACGTCACCTTGTTTCCACCCCAGCCCTCAGCTTGCACGGTGGGAGTTCAGATGCTCCAAGCGCTTTGCCCGTTGTGAGGGTCTCAGCCTGCCAGGTGGGCAGGAGCCACGTGTACAGCCTGGAAGTGTGAGCACACTTGGGGAGTGAGTATGAAATGGGAGGTGAGCGTTCCGGCAGTGTCAGAGTAACCGTGGTGGTAGTATCTACATATCTCTGGGGTCTCTGCGCTGAAGAGATGGAGCTGGTGGGGGAGGAGAAGGGAGGTTCTCGTGGCTGCCCGTGTCTGCGTCAGCATCTCCATGGGGATGCCCCGGCTCAGCCAGAGCGGGTCAGGAGCTGCATCCCCACCAGTGGAGGTGGGGAAGGGTGGTACATCTGTGAAACTCAACTGTCTGAAATACCCTTCCCAGAGCGCATGAATCCCTTTAAACGGAGCGACAGCAGAAGACACGGGGTTGGCAGCGTTGCTGTAGTGCGAGGCAAGGCTTTGAGCATCTGAAAACCAGACTCCTCTGCCCGCTCTGGAATGCCAGGGAGCCTTGTAGGAAAAAGGAAACGCAACCAGACGAACAAACAAACAAAAGACTCACCAGAACCAAACCAAAGAACCAAAAGACAAAGCCAGACGTGATGCTGTGAACAGGCTTCTCGCCCAGATGGTGGCTCGCTCTTCCTCTGCGCGTGGCTTTCATCGCCTCTTAGAGGCAGACCCAGTTAATGTTGATATAAAACTGCCTGTTAATTGGAGTACGCGGAGATAATGGTAGGAATAATCTCTAAGTAAACTCTTAAAAGCTCTGGAAAAAGGGTATTTAAAAAAAAAAAAAATATCTCCCCCAAACCTGAGTTTGCACTCTGCTTTGAAGATAGACTCATCAGTGTGCGAAGCAGACTTCTGCCTTGAGGCCATTTATAGTGCCGAAGCTTGTGAAGCTAAAACAGTTTGATGTGTAATTGCAGGAGGAAATGGAAAACCTGCTGAGCATGGCAGGATGTAGTGCCTTATCACCCTTTATGTGCAGCCAGTGCTTGCTGAAATTGCCAGCGGATCCGCAACATCGACAGAACGGTGACATTTTTCATGGGCCGCCGTGTTCTGAATCAACACTGCAACAGTGCGATTAGAGTAGGTAAAGTGGGGGGAACAATCAAAGAGTTGCATGTGACAGATCAGGTTTTAGTCATTCCCCGCTCCTTATTGCCTGCTGTCTTGTGTGATATGCAAAACAGCTTCTCCAGACACATTACACCTTCACATTACCTGAAAATTGAATTTTATTTGGTGGCCTGCGTATAATTTATAGCACTCTTCCAATGCACTTCAGTTCTCATTTAGCTAAAAGTGTGTTCTTTATTTCCTACTGGCAGGGAAACAGAGAAATAAAACTGAATATTCAGCACCACTTACAGTATATAAGAAAGCAGGCTATTGAAGTTTTAAGCTGCTTGGATACGTTATTGACAAGAACTGTCTATTCCGGAGTTAAGCACACGATGTATTCGATTCCCAGAGGGATCATCTCTCCATAGTAATTAATCAGGGAAAACGCACTGACTCTGAATAGCGGTACTTGAAGTTATGGGCCACTATTAGCACTCAAAAAGTAAATGGGAATTGAACACACCATATGGAGGAGGAACGGGGGGCCCAGGCTGAGGACTTGGGATCAAGCCTTGCGGGGCAGGAAGGAGGAAGGTATTTTAATTATTCAAATAGGCTACTTTGCTGAGCGTTTCACTATATGGGAAAAATGCAGTGTAAATAATTTACTGCTTGTATTGTTTGGTGTGTAGTACCCGGTGCTGGAGTCCACCCCTGGGCTGGCACAGGCTGCCCACCCCTACGCTCTAAAATTATATAGTGCTTGCAGTGCAGTATCCCTCTGTCAACAACCTACTTGCGTATGGAAGAACTGGCAGTGAAAATTCATTTGGAATGTAAAATAAATATTTATAACTAAGAGCTAGGGTCTGTGTTTATTTCTCTTCCACCTTAAAGCACAATGCAACGGGCTGTAAAAGATCCTGGGAAGTTTCCTCAGCGAACAGACTGGTAATTGCGTATCAGGATCCGTGGAAGGGCTGGCCAAAATGCAAAAGAAGTCATTAGAAAGAGGGGAGTGGAAAGCAAACTGTGCTAGAGAAGTAGCAAAACTTGCAACTTGTATAAAGGCAAAGCATCGATGGAAAATAAATAGCCCAGCATCAATTCTGAGGCCAAACACCAGCATCGCATCGGCTTCTGGGTGGGGGGTAGGGATTTCGGGCTTGCCCTGGGGGTGACGTGTTGGTTTGTGCAGCCCAGAAGGGAAACA
This sequence comes from Gallinago jamesoni, assembly GCA_025769975.1. NCBI lineage: Eukaryota > Metazoa > Chordata > Aves > Charadriiformes > Scolopacidae > Gallinago > Gallinago jamesoni. The sequence goes on from JAOQGH010000005.1 coordinate 1,556,213, forward strand.
GCTGAGACAAAGGTGCTTCAAGTCTCTCGGCGTGTCCGTAGGTGAAGTTTCAAGTGCTCGGTGATAAGTACAGAGCGCTGGGATGTGTCACAGCTGGAGGGGGGGGTATCCCTCCTGCGCCGCGCTGCCCGACCCGAGCTGTGACTGGGAACCTGTGTTCCAGCTGATGCTTCCTCAGCGCTTCTGGAGGTGCTTCTCCTCTGGTCGTGTGTGTTCCTTCGTAGGGTTTTCATTTCTGAAGTCGACTCTGCAGAACCGATGTTTGCTATTTCACCCGTGGTTTTTGTTTATATACTTCCTGAGCTTGGCATATACAGCAGGCCATCCGTTGTAACCAAACATTTATCTCAATCTTGTCCTTACAGTTTGATTTTTAAAATAAACTCTATTTAGTTGTTTTCTTCAAGAAAAATTCATCCTATGGAATAGGATGGATTTTGTGGTAGTTTGAGAAAAAGCGAAACAGCTGAAATGCTGTTTTGAGGCAAAGCCTGTGCCGTGTAGGACAACCACCAGCAGTGTGAATTTCAAAGTCTTAATTACAGATTTTATCAACTATGAAATTTATGCTGGTTTTGGGGAATTTAACTGTACAAATGTATGTTTTAAGTGAAAAAAAAACAAACCAAACAAACCTAAAAGCACTGAGTGGAATTCATTCCCACTCCTCCTTTTCTCTCTTTTCTTTTTTAATTGTAAGGGTTAGTTGTGAAAGTGGAGATTGGAGATTGACCTGACCTAAAAAAAAATCTATCCTTAAATACTGCTTTCCATGTTACATGTCACGTTTTCTGGGCTCACCCTGGATTTCAGAAATTTTCTTTTACTTGTCATCTGTACCTTTCTGGTCCCTGCCAAACCTTTCCTCCTCCCGAGAAACGCAGCTTTCAGCCCAGACCGATCCCGGAGATGGGATGAGAATCCTCTTGGGGGCTTGAGAGAGGGAAGATTCCCAGGTGTCCCAGAGTCCTTGGGAAAGGAATCCTGCTTCAGTGGGGCATGCAATTAATTTCTCTTTCCTAGTAGAGGATGCAGATGAACCGGCTTTCCTTTTATCTCAGAGACTCAAAGGCTTACGATTTTGGCAACGTTTTCCAACTATGTTTGTTTAGGAAAACTGTTGCTCCAGTGAGTACAAGATAGTGCTCTTTGCATCCTTAATGTGGCGCAGTGAGCAGCGCTGCAGGACGGCTGGGCTTCTGACTTGTAACTTCGTAGAATAAGGGTGTATTGGTGCGCAGAGCAGGGGCTGTACAGTTGAGATGGCAGGCATGGCTTGAACAACAAATTTTCCAGAATTCTCATGCATCTTCTGGGATTTGTAACATTATGAATAAATCAAGAATAACTGGACTGGTAATATAGCGTATATTAATATTATACATTAAAACCTGGTAACAAAGCGTATATTAATATTATACATTAAAGCACTCCCAATCAGGTATGTACACACCAAAATCTTGGCAAATTCAGGGGTTGTGCCTTTCACATCTTGAACTGTACCAGCTAAAAAATTCCTGCAGAAAGTCTTCAATGTGAGATCTCTGTGGACAGCAGTGATGTGGCAGGGCTTTTCTGGAAGGTGTGTTTAGTGTCTTTGAGCCGTACAGCGTACCTGTCTCTCGCTTGTAATTATTTTACTAGTCCTTTCCAGCACAGTTGTAAGCTTAAGTAAACTTTCCTTAGAAAAGGAATAACTGAGCTGTTTTATCTGCCATCTCTCTGCGGCATCACTGTAGGATGTTTTACTACAAAAGCCCTTTCTGGTGCACTCATTTGCTAAACGGTGGCAGATTTTTTTTCTGTTCTCACAAGAACAAATGCAGTCACCGTGTAGGCTTGAATAACATCAGCACGGATCTCATCTTCCCCGGGCAGGGATGATTGTGTTATTTTGCACAAACGTAACCATTGCTTTCATGGAATAACAAGAATCACACTTATTTTCCCTGTATCCAGCTGTGAGTGACTCCTTGCACTTTATCTTGATAAAACACTTTGTAAACAAAAAAATATTGAAATAGAAGTTAACGTTAAGAAAAACAGCGGGAATAGTGTTCTGAATGTGCTCAAGTCTTGACTACAGTCCTATGAAAAGTTGGTAAATTATTAAAGAATTTCAGTTTTAACTGAAGAGTAAACAACTCTGTTACTCATCTGGCTGGTTAAGGCTGTGATCCTGTTCTCTAGCACTTTTACCAAATGCAGCTTTGAATTCCTTAAATAACAAACTTTGCTTAAATTATGCATTACGTTAGAAGTACTGATTATTTGCTGTGTTTATAGTTGCATTTTTTGTCTTATTTCCTATTTATGTGAAGTAAAGAATGGTAGGACATAGCCTATTGGAAATGATGAGAATACGCATCCCCCTCACGAATGGTGCGGAGTCGCCTTTACAACAGGCAGTCATGCTTTCTCCTAAATTTTAGTTTTATGGACTATGTTTTGTTCTCCTTGAAAGTATGTTATAAATCAATAAGATGCATTTTACTGTAAAAGGAAAATGTTCTATGTGTAGAGTACTCTTTGGAAGACTTTTATATTTTATTGAACACTTGAAAAGTTGCAAAGTGGCACGCTTGGAGTAAGAGTAACTTGGCTTTCCATTGATGCTGGCTTCTGATTACTGTGTATCACCCTCTATGCAAAATTTATTGCAGATCTGGGTATCTGTATTTCAATAACATCTTGAGAATGTTTATTGGAGTGAGCTCTCCTCTGCAGCAACGGAGGCAAATACTTGCCTGAGAAGTGATCTATATATATGGGAAACCAGAGAAATAAAATCAGTTACTGCAAAAATATTCTGGAGGAAATCTTAACCCATTGGAGTATGTGGGAGTTCTGCTGTTGAGCTCTGCTGATCTGATGGGTTTTGTTGGTTGTGAGCACAGCAGAGTCTCCAGATGCTCAGTGTGTTATTCTAAGGCCCCTTCCAACATCTTGCAGTATGACAGACCAGATCTTTAGAAAGAAACCTTGATGGTACCTCAGGCTCCAAGGGATGGATGTTCCTGGTCTTGGAATTAACTCACTTGGAAAATACAAGAGCAAAACAGTAAAGAGGTTTTGGAGGAGCCTGGGGCTCCTTGGGAGTCTGCCTGTAGTGTCACAGGTGATGGGCAGGTTTGGCCTTGGTGCTGGTGGTAAGGATGCTCTGCAGGACAGGGGTGACCCCACCAGGAGTCCTGCCTGGGGAGAGCTGCTGCCTGTGGGGTGCTGCCCACTTTGCTCTGAAGGCACCCAGCAGCTGAGGTGTCCCGTGCTGGTCCTTCCCTCCTCGTGCACAGACACTCTTCCTCTTCCTCAGGCTCCTCAGCTCCATCTCTGTCTCTGGAGAACCATCCTCTCCAAGGCTGTACAAGGCTGACCCTGGTTCTCATTTAGTTGAAGAACAAACAATCAAAAAAAGATTTTGCTATTCTTACTGTTTCTGAAGTGTGCTGTGCCTGCCCTGAAGGGGAGAAGAAATAAATAATTCAGGCACTAGAAAAATTAAAACAGCTAAATGAAGCCAAAATCTCAAATCACAGGAAAATACTTTGATTGGTATTTCCCCTTCTTACTTTGCTGTGATGGGTTTATTTTAGTCACCAGTAAACCCGTCAAATCAAAACATGCTTATTTAAAGGAAATATTTACAGCAGTGTTTTCTTTTAGGAGCCGTACAATCTAAAATAAAAACCAGAATCCCTTTTAGCTGCGTGGGTAAAGGCAGCTCAGCAGCGTTGGAAGGTTGTGTGTTATTTCAGCCAGGTCATGCATTGCCTTCCTGTCCGGAGGCTCAGTCTTTCTTTCAGTGCTTCACCTTTTCCTAATAACCATCTGCTGCATTGACAGCCCCTGTTGTTCTCTTTTCCTGTGCATTATCATAAAAGGATGCGAGGGGAGGAGAGGGGCGAGCGGGATCCAGGAGCATTTGGAGTCACAGCTCTTCCAGTGACACTAATGTCACTGAAACACCGTCAAGCCATCGATCTTCCCTGTCCTTGACTGGGGCTCTCTCCCGGGGCGGTGCGGTCCATCAGCCTCTGCCTGCGGACAGAACCGCTCCAGGGCGCGTTGGGGTTTGGGGGAAAACACTTCAGAGAGGCACACGGTCTTATTTTGGGATGGGGACTTGGAGTTTCTGCTTTAATGCAAATAATTGCCATTCTACTACTGTTTCATTATGTCTCTCTCAACAGAGAGAGAGAGAAAACGCAGAATCTCTTCATCTGCCGCACGTTGCTGCCTTCGTGGCTCTGGAGCCGTGGGGTTCAGGGGGAGGATGGTCCCCTCTCCGGAGGGAGGGATGGGTGGTGGGATGCTGCGGGATGCTGCGTGGCTGGGACCTGCCCCCTACGACAGGGACCCCCGTCCCTTTGCGCCACGTCCTGGAGCCCTCTGGGGAAAAAAGGAAGTTCTTTTCCTTAGAATGCTCTGTTAACCTAGGTCAATCAAATCGGTTTGGGGTGGAATCTTCCACCAAAAGGAGAATCTGGCTTTCTGTGTAAAAAACAAACTTTCAGCAGCTTTTGATGCCTGTTGAGCAAAGCCTTGTATTTCAGGAAAAACCACTTGCCTGGCTGGAGTTCCCAATTATTCTTTTGCTGCCGATGTGCACCTGATCTCTTGGTGGCACAGTTATGTCCCCCTGCCTTCCCCAGAACTTGCCCCAGAGTTTGTTCATGTCTGGGGGGGTTGGCTTCCCCCCGGGAAGGGGGGGCTGGGTGTTTGCAGGGGCAGGACGGTGACTCTCAGCACATGGGGGGGTGCTGGAGCCCAGATCAACGCAGCCCCAGCTCGCTGCTTTTCCGGCCTTTGGTTCCAAGGATGCTCCCTTGCTGGAGCAAACACCCCCGAAGGCTGGAAGCCCCCCCGTGGGGGCTGCCCTGGGGCTCCTCGGGCAGGAGCTCCTCGGCTGGTACCGAGCAGGGGTTCGGGAGCGACAGGCTGTCAGTGCTGCTCATGAGGGAGCTTCAAGGAGCCATTGTTCTTTCAAATTAAAACATTTAAATCCAAAGCTAGGACTGCAGGCTCGTTTTAATTATTCCTTTTGTCTTTTGGAAGTGCTTTCCCGGCGCTGATCACACAGCTGTCACAGCCACGTTACCTGCAGTCGGGACACATGACAGTGCTTTCCTATTAGCTGTCACTATTATACAAGGAAAACTGAAAACCACTAGAGCAGATGGATTAATTTCAAAAGAAGACACTGCTGGTGAAGTTATTAAAATAAAAATATCTGAAGACTCAGATTCATTTGATTCATAGCAAAGATCTGCTGTGAGGTAGCCAAGGTGAGTGGGATTTTTTGGCTGTCCTGGGGAGCAGGGACAGACCCGTCTGCGTGATCCTGCTCCGGCAGGACGAGGAACAGTGGTCAGAAGGGTTACTCCTTCCTCCTAAGCCATTTTTGTCAGCAAGATAAATATATTAGTGCTCTGCTCTAGGTGGTAATCCTCAGCAGTCGTGAAACCTCGGTGTCTCCGCTCTCGTTACCCGCCGGTCTGGATTCCGTGCCATTAGAGACCAAACTCGGTCAATATGAAACACCAGAGAAATCTGGAAAAACATGACATGCTTTGTATTGACATTAGCAAGCCTTTCTGGTGATGACCAGCATTTTTATATCACTTGAAGCACTCTGCACTTCCTTGAATGGTATCATAAACTGGGTTTCTGGGAGTAAAATAAAAAATGGTGGGTGTATGGGGGGAAATGCAGCGTATTCACAAAGCAAACTGGGTTTGTCACTTTTCTCCTTTTTATAGTCTGTCCACTTCTCTGAGGTTTTCTCTCCGTGACTTTTCCCGTGGGTTTTTGCCTGCTGCCCGGCTCTGCAGGGTGAGGGCTCCGGGTGCCAGCCTGGCCGAGTCCTGGGGGCAAAGGGTTGTGTTTTGGGGCATCAGTTAAAGTTCTTAAAATGGAGTGCTTTGAGAAAATTTCTGGTAGAATTGTTTTGGCTTAATGGGGTCCTAATACTTACCAAATACTTTGTCTTTCCTGGGTGGATTCAATGGATGCTTTTTTAGTTGCCTCCCTCGGCGAGGTTCCGGTGGGCAGTCCTGGGCTCTGGCCCAGCAGCAATGGTGTTTGTTTTTCATGGATATTCTCTTATTTCTTACGAGAGAATAATCAAAATAGAAAATCAAGAGTTCTACGGGCAAAGGCAGGAGGGAGTTATTTGCCATTTACTGTCCAGCAAGGTACAGTTAATTACACAGGCCTCTTTCATGTCTGATCTCCTGAAATATAGAATGTAATTTTCTTTTCATTTGTATTTGCAGCATTGGTTTGGAAATAAATACATGCAATATGTTTTCTGAGAGTTCCCGAAGTATTGTAGAAAGGGCAAACCAAATTGATTTAATCACAGATATTGTTAAGAGCTCTATTTTTTTTAATGAAATGTGCTGTGATTGCTGCTGCTAGCGGAAGATTTTCATTTTTTTAAGTTGCTATTCAAAGAGAATATGCATGTCCTGAGAATAAATGACAAAATTTAAATAAAAAAAACCAAACCAAACCAAAAAACAAGTCATAGGAGGAAAAGATTCTTGTATGAGAATAGTTTGTATAAGAAGAATGGAGCATATGATAAAATTACTAGGAAACACAAATGTTGAGACTCCCGTTTACTTAAAGTTAAGGGCAGGGGAGAGGAGAGGGTGCCTTTTCCTGGAAGCCACTGAGTTCAGGTGGAGCTGTTCCAACCCTGGGTGGTTTGCTTTTCGCTGTGAAGGTGACCCATGTTGCTGTCACTAATGGCTAATTCAGAACCCGGAGAGGCTGGGGGGCTGCGTGTGCCGGTGACTGTTGTGGGCTCTTGGTGGTTCCCGTGGTGGCGTTGGCTGCCGGGAGCTGATGTGTGCCCCGGAGGGGAGAGGATGGCTTTAACAAAGGACATATTCACTGGCTACAGGTAGATTCCATCAGACTGGAAGAAATGGAAATAATTAAAGCTTTTAATATCCTATTATGCAGGTTTCGGCTTTAGCCTCATTATACAGGACAGGCTGCACTTTGACAAGGACCGTTTTCTGCTTCCTTTCTTTTCCCCCATTACATTAACCGAGTGGCAGAACATGAACAGCCCTTTATGTAAAAATTGCTGTCTCATATTGTTTGCTTTTAAATTCCTTGGCCTAAGCTTTGTTTTCCCAGACTAGGCAGTGTGAATTGTCTTTGTTAAGCCCTCATTTCGGGGCTGGTGTTTTGGTTTTTTTTTTAATGCTTCCCCCTGCTCCCCTGCAGGTGAGATTCCTAAGGTAGGGAATACTGCCTGGACCCCGAGGGGCAGCCAGTACAGACTCTCTGGGGTGATGGGCAAGAGGGAACGTGCTTGTGTCATCACAAGTGGAGATGTTGGCTGTTTCTGTACCTGGCTAAAGCCCCAGCCTTGCCATCACATACTGGTCTGGCTGGAGCCCCAGCTGTGTCCCAGTTCAGTGTGTGAGAGCGCATCCTTGAGCCCATGGAAACAAAAACAGGAGAGAATGAGCATCATTTAAGGTAATAACGTGAACAGCCAACGTAACGTGGGCTCAGCTGGTTTTTCTGGGATGCCACGGGAGAGCAAAGTGTGAACAAAGTTCAGAGACCCTTTTCTTAAAAATTAACATTGGGTGGTTTGGGGGCGGAAAGTCAAAGTGAACGAGAAAAGATGTTTGGAGTACTGGCAGCATGTCAACATTTTCGCTGTCTGAGTGAAGGGTGCAGCCCAAGTCGTGACAGAAACCCATGGTCAGATCCCCACCAGAGGCTCCATCTGTCCCTCAGCAGAGACAATCAAGGGGGGGGTTTAATTTGAGCGGTGCCTGAAATGATGGAGTGGTGATTGAGAAATGAGCAAGTGGACACTGTAGATTCATGGACTGCCTGGGCGTTTGTGCTAATCCTGATCGTGGTGTCTCTAAGTAGATTCTGGTTTCTTTTCACATCTTTGCATAAAAATATAAATATTTAAAGGATAGCGTTCTTAAAGGATAGCATATGTGTCTGTGAAGAGCCTCTGATGATGATTAAACGCCAACATGAACTTGAGGTGCTTTCTGAAGTGTAAAAGTCAGTTATTACGAGGGCTCTTCATTGGTGGGATCGTTATTCTTTTCATATTGTTCAGGAAAAAAAAAAATCCAAGAAACTACAGCATAAAATGAAGGGAGCGCTATTTTATATTCAAGTGAAGGTTTGGAAATCATTGGTTGTTTCTCTGGGCTTGATTTTCACAGCTGCTGAGCTGGGAGTGTTACCTGGTGTTACAGGGCAGAGCAAGCCCAGTGCATTCTCATTTCATGTTCTCACACAGCGAGGGTTTGTAATCCAGATTGACACCTGCTGCTCACCTACAGGTGTGGTTTTCTGGTGGGAACACTTGCGTACTCCTGTCCTAATGCATGTTCTGAATTGTCTGATACCCATCAACCTGTGAGTGTTGGACCTTGTCTGGGCAGGGCTGGTGCAAATTTGAATATGGTCATTTTCTTCTGAGAGTTTTTTTTTTTTTTCTCTCTGCTGTGCTGCTATTTCCTATGTTAGTACATGGACGTCTGCCTTGGGTCTTCAGGTGCTGTTTTCTGCATATGGAGATGTCCGTATATCTGCAAATGTCCATCAAATTTGGAGTATTAAGCAAGGAAATGAAGATATGGAAATGAAGATATGCAAATGAAACTTTGAGAATTAACCATGCCAATTTATAATAACTGACTAAATAGCACAAAGGAATCAAGAAATACAGTCAACTTTGCTCAAACCGAAATTGAGTATGTTAAAATATGCAATGCAATTAAAATGTCACCTTAATGTGAGAAAATATTAGTGATTTATATCTTACACATCCAGAGCAAGATTCTGGTTGGGTGATGATCCAAGGAGCTTGCTCGGGTATTCCCTTTCAGGGAAATACGGCTCCTGCTGTGCTCTGGTGAGGACCATTTGATGCAAACGATGCAGAATTGTGGGTTCACGTTTGGTGTGTTCGTGTTATGGGTTGGTGTGATTCCCGAAGCCCGTGTAACACATCGGGGTCACACAACCTGGCCAAAGGTGGATGCAGATGAGGAAGAAGCTTCCTTAAAGTATCTGAGCTACAGCATCTCACTCCTGAATTACGGTCTGGTGTTCCAGCGGTGAAGACTTCTCCTCTGGCTACCAGCTCTGCTGGGTTGTGCCGTGGCTTTGTGATGTGCACAACGGCTGGCTGGGGACTAGGGGAGGTCTTTGACCTCAGGCAAATGGAATTGAATCTCTGGCCCTTGGAGGTTTCCTTTAGAGTCAGAGGGGCTTCTGCCTTCCCTCAGTGTGCCCGCTGATTCTTGGGGAATTGGCTTCCCTTATTCGTGTGTGCCCAGTGGCTTGGGTGTCACACATCTGAAACTGCCCGGGGTGGGGGTTTCTTATGGATAAAGTTGGTCTTTTGCAGCCTGAAAAAAAGTACTCGGCAGCGCATGGTCTTGTCCTTTCAAAATTTCTTGACATTAATTATGGCAGTGACTTTTGCAGCTGTTGACAAAGTCCTGACCGAGTAGGGGCTTGTGTAGATGCTCAGCTTTGTGCACTGGCTGTCATCACGTTAACTTGAAGAAGTAGAATAACAGTCTAAAAGGTTAGTGCTGGTGCCAGTTTTGGAGTCATTTGGTGCTCGCATTTGTGCTTCCCTGCTTGTCCCCCAAGGAGTCTGGGGCTGTAAATCCTATTGCTTTTGCTGCAAATTTTAGTGACTGGGTCCGCAGGAGAGAGATAATGTACTTGAAAATATGTTCCTTTTTAATTTGGGATGTAAGAATAGGAACTTTTTTTATGTGCATCTATAATTTTGTAGAAGCTCCGAGCTCAGGGTAGTTAAACTTGTAATATACACTGAGAATTGTTGTCTCTATGCACACGTGTTGAGCTAAAATCTGATTGCCAATACATTAACAAAAATGGCTTCAATTGCCAATAAAATGAGCGGGAAGGCACTGTCTGACTAAATCCTTTTGTTTAATGCGGGGTACTCTCCTTCACCTTGGCTGCAGGGTCAGCTCTCACCTCGGCTCTCCCACTGCGGGCTCTGAGGGGGGAAATGCCCAAAATGAATTTCCTGAAGGCAGAGATTGGCCGCTGGTAACTGATGAATTCTGTACTGAGCCATTACTCATTGCCACCATTCACTTGTCTCCCCTCAGCTGAGCCTTTCCCGTGTGTCCCCCGAGGTCAGCAGCATCCCCGGAGCCATCCTTTTGTCCCCGACCAGGTGTCAGCCACGGGGAGTTCTCTCCATGGGACACGGGGTGGTTTTATGGGAATAATCCCGCCGTTCCCGTCCAGGGAGCCCGTGCTGGGTTGCTCTGGCGATGTCTGCTACAGAATAGAGCCACCTGGTGATTTGTGAGCTGCACTGCTGGGGGGAGCCCCCCTCGGCAGGAACCCCAGGGCTCTGCCCGGTCGACTCCTGTGGGGTCCCTGCTGTCCCTCCCTCGTATTTCTCGGAGCGGTGCCGGGGTGCAGTGAGGAACACTGCTCCTGGGAAAAGATACATTCAGATTGTGGCACCTTTTTTTGCCATTAGAGGCTGCATATTGATGTGTTGATCTGCATCCATTTCTTTCCAGAATTCTTAGCTCTAAATACAAGCTTTAATTACTCGTCTTGTGTCATCAGTCGGACCCTCACTCTTCTAGAAAAGCCCACCATCGCCGTGCCTTACACCTAGAACTCTCTACAGAGAGAAAAGCAGACACAAATACCAGAGCAACACTATCAATTTCCACCAGCTGAGAATCAGACTTGGAGGGCAAATCTGAAAAGTTGGTGCCTTTTTTAGTCCTGTGAACTTTGCTCTTAGGATGAAATTAGCTTTGCCTTCCTAAAAACCCCACCTTTCTGCCGTTACAGCTGGTCAAATTATGCCCAATAGGCTGTTGTCTAAAACATAGTAATAATGTTTTTCCATCCTTGAATGCTGAAACCAAATCTTTTCATTTTTTTCTGCTTCTCTCCTGCTTGGTCCCTTGAAGATGGGCTGTTGGACAGGGATGGTCTCTTTGGGATGATGAGACTTTGTCTCTTTGGGAGTTTGGGGACAGGGTACCGAAGTGTTTGCACCCCTAAGGGTGGGTCCTGTATGTGTTCACGTATGTCCTGTGTCAGCCTGGACAACTGGCCAGGTCTCACAGTAGTCCTGTAAATGGACAATAACTTTTCTTTCCACGAAAATGTGTCTAGGAGAAAAATGTGAAGTATTTGTCAGCATTGAGCTGATGCAGTCCTGGGACCCGCCAGCGCTCTTAGAATACAGACCTGTGGCAGTTCCCAAAGTTGGGCTTTCTGATCTCTGTGGGAATAATCCCCACAGGAGCGAAGCCATCAGGATTTACCCAACTTGCAGGAACTTTTAAATAATTAAAAAAAAAGAGTATTTTCCAGCATTCCTTTATATCATAACCAGAGGATAAAATAGAGCATGCAAAATTCACCACAGCTGAATTAACAGAAGAGGAGGTTGTTATATTTAAGCTATGCATTTTTCTGTAATTAAATGGGTTTCATGGAGAGAATGTTCCTTCTCGAGGAGAAAATCTCTTAATTGGCAGTTATGTAGGGTTAATGAACTACTTAAGATTACTGGGGGGAAAAAAAAGTAGGGGGAAAAAGTTCCCTAAACCCCAAAAAACCCATGATGTCAGAACTCAGCAAAGTCATTATCAGAGAGAGCTGTAACCAAAGCGCGATGAGACGAGCCCGCCGGTGAGGGAAGGTGTTCTCTGGTGGGGATGCTGCGGGGGACAGCAGTTTGGCTTTGGAATGAAGGCTCGAGGGAGAGCCAGGTGTGTTCAGGAGGCCATAACTACCAAAATCTTAAATAAATAAAAGGCAGGGGGTACGGATCTGGAAGGAGATGGTGGGTCTGATTATTTCCTTTTTTTACAGTGCTGCTGTGGGGAAATTGGAACAATCTCAGTTTGTGTTATTTCTGCATTTGTGAGGTTGTTCACTTAACCTGTGCGGTGACCTGGAACGCTCGGTGCCACCGAGACAGAAAGAGTAACTGAGAGACTTGCGATTTCAAGGAGGAATTTTATTGAACAGCAGCAGATTTACTTTACACTTCAGTAGTAAGTGATAAGAGAGGAATTATTCAACATGCTTTCTTATTCTGGCCCTGGGAGGTGGTGTAAATTTTGAGGGCACAGAACATAGTGCCTTGTGTCATGAAAGTGGAATCTATTTTAAAATTAAGATGAGAAGTGCCATGTTTCATAGACGTTGTTTAAGTTTCTCTAGAGTTCCTCTGAACTTAAAGTTTCTAAGTCATGGTAATGCCTTTTGACAAGACGTTTGGACGAGAGCGGAGCGCTGCAGTGATTAAGAGGCGAAATCTGAAATTTACTTAGAAATTTCAGAGGGCAATGGGTTTTGGCAATATACATAAACACTAGTTATCATGTGTCAGTCTGTATTAGACCCTGCTTTTTCTATCTTTCCATGGGCAGATGTTGCTTTTTTCACTGGATAGGTTTGTTAAGGATGTTGGTCTGTTTTTCTGGCCCCCTCAGGCTTCCCATCAACCCGACCAAAAAATGCATGTCATACAGGATTCACCTTCTCCTGTCAGATTAGATACTCCTGAGTGGTCAGCTGGAAGCTTTTTATTTCCCTCCACTTGTTTTTTGGGGGGTGGGGGTCAGGATGGCCGGGGAAGCTGAATAGACTTGATTATTGGAATTTGACTTTGTAGCTGATAAGCTCCAAGGAAACAAACAGAATGGACTGTTTTAACAAGGTAATTCCTTTGACAATTAAAATAAAAAGGCTGATTATCACCCACAAGTGCCATTTGCACACTGGGTATGTCTCCAGGTGACGTTCTGTGTCTGTGTAATTGGTGCTCATTAGTGCTGTGTGTAGCTCCGTTCATGCAGGAGATAGTTTGGATCAAATCTTAAAATTCAAATCAGCAATTCAATATTGAATACACTGCTTTGATTTTTCACTCAGAGGTGATGCATGATGGAAGCCTTTTTTCGTTAAAGAACAGCCATGGTTAATAGACCTTCAGTGAGACACTAAAACATCACTGTGATTTGGCCAATTTGCTTGTTAAGGGGAGGAAATGGGGAAATCTCTTTTGGTGAGTCTGTTGGAAGGCCGAGTGCTGCCGTTTCTGGTGAGCCTTGTGAGGATGTGCACTTTAAATTGTTTTAATGAACCCTCAGCTCCAACACCCCTTGGTCCGTCAGGCTCCAGCCGCCTTCTGCGGGAGGTGTGTGATCCATCAGACCTTCTGATCTTCGGGAGCTGTTAGCCTGGCGTTTGAACAGGCTGGAGCAGCCTTAATATATTTTGATATTTTCTAAAGATGTTTTCAGATTTTTCAGAAAGAGAAAACTTTAAAGGCTAATAGTTTTCATCTTGTGGATATTAAGTAGGTTGCACATTTTTTATTAATACAGTGTTCTTGAACCGATGCTAATAAGACATTTTATCTGGCATTTCCAGATGTATGTACATGTATGTAGAGAATCCCATGAATGCTGACTTGCCTGGGCATGTTTGCCTTTGTATACAAACTCCAAAATTGGGAATAGTACGTGGTAGACA